>JAMKCH010048041.1:0-11701 GCA_023653785.1 Ophioderma brevispina
TTGATCCAGGATGATCGATAGGGATGCTGCAACTGCAGTGTCATAGGTAGCAAAGTGATTTTGTGGAATTCTCTGATCCTCAAAGGGTGTTGGTGTGGGATTAGGCTATCAAATGTAAAATGACAAAAAAATAAGAAAACAGCAGTATTCAAAGTATCTCCAGTCAATTACATCCTGTAGTAATTAAGTGCCCGTACAGACAGTAATGACTAAAGTAGATTTCAAAATAAGTGAGACCTCATTAAAAGTTTTAGGTCTGTCCATTCACTGTGAGAGGTAAGAGGAATTATTTTAATGGCCACAGGTAAAAAAGTTTATGATACTCGTACAATATATAGTAATGTAGCTAGTAAATAAATGTTGACCTAAAATACATTATTTCACATCTGAGATAGCGGGATGTTTCAATTGAAGTATCAGGATGAAAACACCAGCATTTGTTTCATTAAATGTTGTTATTTTGATCATTAGATTTGATACTGCAAAAATATAATTCCATATCACAGCATTGGAAAAATAAGACATTCTTATACCGATGTACACATAACCCAACTAAGTTTTTATTTGGTCATCAAAAGCTAGACCAACTTGTATTAAGAGATTAGCGCAAAACGGATTGAGTCCTTCAATCATTAACATACTATTGTATAACTGAATGCATCAGTTTCCAGTAAGCCGATTCTGTACAGGAACTTTGTACCATGGACACAATATGTTTTGTAATGGCAACAAAGGCCTAATCTCTCCATGGTCGGGGAGTGAACCTGTTATAAATACAACCCCGTCCCAATATGTATGGAGTCTCGCGTAATTTGAAATCTACTATAAAATAGGTTGCTTTCAGTGTTACATTAGGATAGCTGTTACAGATATGCAAAAAATTTGATTTTTGATATTTTAAAAAATTTTCTGACATAATTTGGCAAATCGCTGATAGTGCATTTTAATGATTCTTAAAATATTTAAGCACATTTTATCAATAAATACTGGAACCCCCCTCCTTTACCCCATGAAAGCTGAGATTTGGGTGTCAGAAGAAAGCTTGTATTATTCTCATTACCATAGTGAAATTTTAAGCCTGGATGTATCCTCTTGATGTTCTAAACAAATGCGTTCCCATACACTGTAAAACAGGTACATTAAAAAAACATGGATTGAAAGTTAGTTGGTTAAAAATCGCACAAAATTGCATCAAAATTATAAGTTGATTAAAAGTAGAATTTAATATTTAATTGTTGATTAAAGATTGAAACATGTTTTGGTGATTAAATATATCAACGTTGGTTAATTTATATGACGCCAAGCATTTTTGTTAACCAACAACGGATTAAAAAATAAACTTCCCACAAAAAAAAGGGTCTGAAATATTGTGGGTTAAATCTTAATCCGTATTGGTTAAATCATCTATTTTGCACAATGTTTATAAAAATATTGGTCACATGACCAATTTAAAAATGAGGCGACTGTCATCGTCTGATCCAAACAGCTGGACCAATATAAAGGCAGAATCGGTGATTTGCTAAACCAGAAAATCAAAAAAATCAAAAGTCAAATTTTTGCATGTTTGTAACAAGCATAGGTATCCCAACTTACCCTGCAAATGATAAGACCAAAAGTAACCCAATAAGGACAAAATCAGTTTTTAGTCATTTACTCTCCATAGGACACTTACTACAAAACACAAATCTTCGAACAATTGCTGTTTCTATCATTTCATGTCAATTTTCAGTTGAAAAAGATAACTTAGGACAATTTTTTCCTTTCACTTTTAAGCGTTCTAAAAAAGGAATCCAAATATTTTGACTCTGTTGGGTTGGGTGGGGATTCCACGGGATAGTGCCATTTTAACTCAAAATTGTTAATTGATGTTTTTGTTATTTGTGAGACGAAAAAATGACATGAAAAATTAATCTGCTGTTGAAGTGAATATTGCAATAAATACAAGGAATGGAAAGCTCGTAGATAATCGGATCTTATTTTTGAAAAAGAAGAGAAGGGGAAAGATTAAAAAAAACTAGATGCCTGGTATCTCAAACCAACTCACAGGAAAAGATGTTGGTGGAAAATCAAGGGGGCATTCCTCAAGTCTTGTAGTCTGTGGACAATCTATTTTGGGAGAAGAAATCATTGTGGTAAATATTAATGACTTGGGCGTAGGAGGAAACAAGGTTTAACCATAGGATGGATAGGTAGTGACTACTTTACACCCCACTTTTAGACTTTTAAAAGGTGCACTTCGTGCTTTCAGCACTTATGTTTATTCATAGATATCCTTGGAAAAGCTTATTCTCAAAATTTGCGCTGATCCCGATCTTGCGAGTTTTGTATTATGAGCATTGCGCGTTTCCAACGGTCCCATAGGTACTGTGCTGTAATATCTGTCCGTATTACGGAAAGACAGAAAAATACAAAATGCAAATTTCTTACATATGAGACGGAATTTGCACGTAAGATGGGGCACACATGGATTACTAAGGCTTACGGTTCAGATGACATAAAAAATATCAACCTTTTTTAAGTAAGTCGGTGGGTGGGGGGGGGGGGCGAGGCTGTGGATCATGAAAGCCCCTTTAATTATTTGTCGTGTGAGAGCCTGTGAGAGCAAGAGGTTGTGCCGATACATGTGTGCTGCCGGCTGTATTAGGATGACTTTTAAGTTATTTTTTGATCTTTTGTTGAGTAGTGGCTCTAGAAATGGTTCTGTGAGGCGTATACAAAAACCTTTCAAGAGCCACTGACCCAATACCCCATTTTTTTGTCTTGCCAGTTTGCATTATGGCAGAAGAAGAAATGACAGATTTTTTGGTGGGGGGATTTATACCACATGAGGAGGAAGTGGCTGCCCCCCCACCCCCCCCCCCCCCCCCCCCCCCCCCACGGTATGCCAATGATGGTGGTATTTAGGACAAAATATGGTTGATCTCTATGACAAATAGGGGGCAAGCTTCCCCACTAGGGGGCAGCTGCTCCCTCTGGTTATGCAATGCCACTGGATTGTGTCCCGTGTGCCCCAATATTAGACAAGTATGGTAACCTTATTGACAAAATTTGAACTCTTTTCTTTCACATACTCTAACAAAAAGCAAACTTGCCAAATGTCCAGCATCAAAGGCAAAAGCAGTAAAGGGAGGGCCTTTCTTTTTTTTTTTTTTCTCCCCTTATCCCTGAGTAAGACCTACTCTGACGTTGCATGAGTACATAGCTGAAATTGCAAACCTATCCTCAGCTTTATGTGGGATAAAGATACCAGCAAGATGAAACCCTCACTACAAATTGTAATTACCTCCCACATTACATATCCAAAAACATTGCAGCTGCTGACGTGGAGTCAAACATGTCGTTACAAGGGCTTGTGACTCAAATGAAGATGTTGACTTTTGTATCGACTAGACGTTGGTGTTAACATCAATACTGTGAAGTCATGGCTTGTTTATTGTTATATCTTTGGTTCTCCCCGAGGGCGCACTCCAGTCCGATTCATGTAACCTGCAGAGCTCATGACATTCTTCTCTTCGTTAACTGGACAAATGTTTCCTTAAACTTCCCTTTACCGAATGTCCAATAAAACAACTATACATCAAGTAAAAATTATTAAAAATATAAAATGTCATTTCTGTGAGATATTTGACTTTGGTTGTTAGATAGATTCTTAAGCTAAATCTCGCTTTTATGCCATCCAATTTGAAGGGCCCTAACCTGAGATATTGTTTTCACTGAACACGACGGGATAAACTACCACTGGGCCAGTTCCCTGACGGTTCAAGAAACTAAAGTTATAAGGCATGTGAGATTAACCGTTTTTAACCAAAAAGAACATTGGACCGACAGATCAGAGTGATGTATATTATGCATTGAACTAATGAATATATTATTTTCAAAAGTGAAGAACAAATATTATTTTGTGGGGGAGGGCAGGGGGAAAGGGGTTCTCACTCTCCGGGGCACAATATCGAAATTTGGTAATTTTGGGAATTTGACTGCTGAACTAATGCAACAGGCTACAAGTCTTCTGTAGGGGACAAGAGTGCGAACAACGCTCTAATGTGGAGGACAATATTTACCCTTCCCCTATTAACCAATCCCTCCGAATGCCAGGAGGAAGGGAGGAACTAATGAAGAAAACCCAGTGTGTTGAACAAGACAAAATAAAGGAAGGAAATTGGTTGGTGTTCAAACGTCTCAGTTTACTTTCAACAAAGGTGTTTTTTCCATCGAAGATGGTCTAAAATTGGAGTAGATAAAAGCCCCCCACACCCCCAAACCCCCAAACCCCCCCAAAACTTACATTGCAAGTTACCCTAGAATATGTGTAGCAAGCAAATGATTGGCAGATCAGCAAGATCAGAGTCATGCACAGAGTTGGGTGGTTGTTCTTCATGTTGTAGCAGTGCAAAGTCCTCTGGTTTCATTATTTTAAGAATTAAGGACTTGGTATATGCCTATGAGGAATTTCATTACATTTCCTAAGCAGCTAGAAACAAAAATTTGATTGGATGGACAGCGCACCCTCACAGGGAAATTCTCGTCATTTGACATGTAATGGATGAAATGACCCATGGTTTTGAGAGTACCATTATGTGTACAATGCCAGATAGCACACACTAGGGGGGGGTGGGTGATAATTCCAACTTTTTTGAATCGGTGCTGAAAATATGGTATCAAACCCTCTAAACAGAATCTATCATTAAAAATAAAAGAGGCTAACCCCCCCGTACATGCCCCTGAAGATTTGGTAACAAGGTTGATGAATTCGGCAGACTTGCACTTTGCTTACATAGGTGGTTATCATACGAACTGCAGGAAATGTGAATGTGAGTCGGTCTTAGTTTAGTTACTTATCGACCTTTTTTTGCTTAAGAAATGGGTCCTCCACTCTTTTCAGCTCCGTTCAGTTATATATTATTTCTCCATTAACTGCAAGATTGGCAATTTCTTTGGTTTTCCAGTCCTTGATCTTGGTTCTTCTTGCTTTGACTTTCCATGAACTAATAAATTGGCATCTTGTCTTGACTAATTTGTGTAATTCTGAAAGGACCCTACGAGATCAGGCAGAATTAGCTTTAACTTGAGCTGAAGATGTACAGGCCAGATGCCTTTGAGACCTCATGGTCATGAAGAGACAACTGGCACATTTGAAAATAGTGCGGCCTCAAGAATTTTTCTCGCAGAATCGATATTTTTGCCTGGTTTGTGATGGTTTATTACATTAGCCCTACCTGAAAAAGCCCAAATCAGCGTCCCTTATGGGTAACAGGAAAACAATCTGATATTAATGTAGCCTGCGACCATAATTTCAGCAGACGATGAAAATGGCGTTTAACACAAAGAAAACCACGCGTCTCATGTTCCCACGGCATGCACGCTGTTTGACTGGTCTCTGTGACCTTGTGGTTTTAATATCAATTGGTACGAATCTTAATAATTTGCCTTTGTAATATAATGTAATAACATTTGTTGATTATTAAAGTAGGGAAGACTAAAAGTGAGCCGACCAAATTCGGATAATGGGCCTGGATTTTTCATTTGAGAGCAAATGAGAAAGAAATTTCATATTTTTGTGAAACTATGCCAGTTCCACTTTAACAATCAATGCTAATCAGCGCAAGATGTTAAACGATGCAATATTAGGGATTTACAATGAACTTTTTTACACCAAACGGGCCTATAATGTCCAAAAACTGTCAAAAATTATCTTTGGGCATACATCTCAAAGCCACGCATATGTAAGGCTGTAAGACCCCTTTTTCAGCATTGTTGTCACGCAAGACCCCATATTTTTTTTTTTAATTTCACCCAAAAGACCCCATAGTTTGTGAAAATTGACTACTAAAAGTCACCCAAAGACCCCTATTTGGGGGAAAAAGATTCACCCAAAGACCTTGATTTTTAGAAAATTTTGCAAACAATCTCACCCAAAGAATCCGAAATTTTACAAAATGTTACACTGTTATAAAGCCCTAATTGGGGCAATTTGGCTGATTCTCACCAAAAGACCCCTATTTTTTCAGTTCCTCTGTCACCGAATGCCCCTGGGTTTGGAAGCGCTGTGAGCCTTATACCCATATCATGTCATATGTGAGCGCCCCCGGATCATCACATGGAATTACATTCACAATAACCAATCAATAAGGCCAACATTACCCAACTCACATTGGAGTTTAAACCATTTTAATAAGTGTCACACTTCTTTCTATATCTTGAGGTCGTTGCTACAAGGAAGTATGTAAACAAGGTTGTCAAATTTGGAAACCTTGTTTCAAAAACTTTCAAGGGGCATGTACAGGGGGGTTAGAAATCTTTTTTGAATAAAATTCTTATCTTCTTGATTTCTCTGGTGATACCATAGTTTGAAATGAGATTTATATAAAAAGTTGAAATTTTGCAAAAAAACACCCCCCTATATGAGTTACAATATGGCTATAACCAAGGGACAAAGTTCAGTGGGTGTTACTTGTACATGCTGGAATGAACTGATCGTTGTGTATTATAGTCTCATAGTATTCTACACAACACTCAGGGGTGTGTTTTCTAAATTCACTTGGAATGAAAGCTATGGAACTGTGCCGTACGTAGGAGTGGATACTTCATTGCCTATAGGACAAGCATTGTTTTACACCTGTTTACTGTAAGTTGGAATTTGGAATCTCGTGCAATTGGATGTGGTTAAAATATTTAGAATCTATTGATTGATAAAAAATACCCACATCATTACAGAGGGCACTCACATATGAAATGGATATGGCGTATCAAGGCTGGCAGTCCAAACCAGTGGATTTCAAAATTAAAGGTTGATGCTTGAAATACATACGGCATGTGGTTATATCATCTCTCTAATATACGAGAAGGGTTTCCTATGATTCAAGTATTTACACTAACATATAAGTACTAAACATCTCGCTAAGCGATGTGTCTTTTTTAAAAGACTATTCTTGGTTGTTCTACCTTCTGCTGAAACCTGGAGTAAAGCTGAGACAAGCAAGACTCTTTGGAATCTCAAATTGCCAAATGACTAATTGTATTTATTTCGTACTGTGACATTATAAAGTTAGAAAATATGTTATTCTACCAGGAGCAGCATTTTTGTTTTATTTTCAATAAAGAATTCTTGAAGTTGATTTCCAATGCAACTGTGTGATCAGGTTAGCGAAATGGATCCCCCACCAACAGGGTTTCAAGTGTCTCAGAAAATGGCCATAACTTTCCTGACCAGACCCCAATTCCACCAACTAAAATTCGTTATGAAAGCTGGGGGAACATTCATAAAGAAGACTCAGTTTAAAAAATGAATCTTTGCTTGTAGATAGTTTTGGGGGGACAGTCTGTATTCTTGTCATCCGATTTGTCTCTTCTAAGAAGAGGGAGTTACTCTAGGCACATAGTGTTACTAAAGCTGAAGAATTTTTTATTCAAGTTAACCACAAAAAATAAAATGACAGTCAGTGAAAAATTCACGCCCATCCAGGATTGAACCTGGGACCTTCGGTTTACTAGGCAGTGAATTTTTCACTGACTGTCCATTTATGTTGGGTGGTTGACTTGAATTAAAAAAATCTTCATAATGTTAATTCCCACATGTTTGAGCGTATCTTCATGTTACTAAAGATGCATTGGGAAAAATGAACATGGATTGTACTAGTGTGTGATAATATTTAACATTTGATTTGATTGTTTTATATTTAAAATCTATTTTTGGGTCATGTTTTTTTAAGTTGGGACCATTGGTTGCATGTGCATTTTTAGGCAACAACTACATTGATTTGACAGGTTTGATGCATAACGTTAAACTGTACATTTTTACACCTATATAAGTACATATATTCTGAGCGCATATACTCTGAAGATTTCAGAAAACAATACAATTGGCTTCATCTACAGGGTTGATTGACTCATTAAATATACAGGTTGTGTAACAAGCAAATAAGTAAGAAAAGGTATTCAGTTTATGGGTGTTCACCCCCTAAACATACATTGATGATACAAATCTTTTGGCACTTGTTTAATTATAATTAACAAAATTGCCCACCAAGCCATGCTACAAATCTTTTATCGGACAAAAATTCCATTACAAGATACGGGTGGTCCAAAATTAATGCAAGATTTCTTCAAATTTCCCTAATTGATGAATGACAGATTTCATGATTGAGATGTGTGTATAGATGTAAAAATCAGCAAAGCAATCCAATTATGAAAGTTTGAAAGAATTCGACAAAGGTTTTCGTGATGAAAATTGAAAATGAAAATGAAAAAAATGCCGTGTGTGATCCCAAAATGGAGCACAGAGGGCGCTTCTTTCAATTTGTCGCAAACATTTGTTTCTAGATTTTTAGTTTTTTACTGAAGTAAGAGGATCACAACCAGACTGCTATCGATATTTGAACTAAGATCATGATTTTGTTTGTCCGTAGCACCCATTTGTGCCATTGTGCTCCTCAGGCCACATGCTACTCCGCCACATGATCCACCTGACTTTTTAAGCTCGCTTAACGAGTTACAGTAATTAGTACAAACTAAAAGCATATTTTTTTGCGACTTCAGACATGAAATTGGAAGGCAATGTCCAAGGAAAAAAAAATACACAAAACAAAGCCTGTATACATGGTCCATTTCCGATAAGTGTCAATTTTTTTTTTTTTTTTTTTTTTTTTTTCAACAAGTCGTTGTGTCGCTCCAGTCAGCAACAGTTTTTTCTAAGCTGTTTTTGGCCTTTAAGAATGATTAATGTTTATGAATATAAATTATACTTAGGAGTTATGTTTTCAAAACGATCCGGGAAAGATGTTGTAAAAGGATGAAGAACGTATCAAGCAATAAGGCTAAACATGCGTAATTCTGCTTTTCGCCATGTCGCCAGCCCCAAATCCGTTCTTTAAAATGTGTCCCTGCTCGTTACATAAGAGCGCATAACTCACAGACTGCATTGCATTTTTATCAGCTCTATTATGCCCTAAGTGTTAGTTAAAACATGATAATATTGGATATTAAAGTTCGCAAGAGTTCTCTGAGAGGATGTTGCCAATATTGCAGTCAGATACGTTAGCATAATTCGAATGGATACAAAAATTGCTAAAAATAAACGGAATACCTATGTTCCAATATTGTGATAATCGAGAGATGGTCAATTGTTATATTATAAATGTGTTCACGTAACAATTTCCGCCTAGTAATGCAAAGAAAAGCCCTCCTGTTATGTTCATAACGCGACAGATACGTTACCTCCCTCCTGCCTACGCTCTTGCAATATGGCGTTATACATAAAGGTCGACACCCACTAATGCTTTAGTATGAAGGTAAATACATGATAACGTATAGAGACTAAGTCGGTGAAGCAGATACTTTCATCAAGAACAGTACAACTAAGAAAAAGGCCCGACAGATACGTTCCGACAGATACGTACCTTAAGTGTTAACGTTTGGCAATATACTAAAAATCGGAATATTTTAAGATTACATGCATTGTTCCGTGTCTGAGAAATAATTAAAGTTACGAATTTTCAATGATTTTTCGGAATTCCTTAATGTTGTTATTTCGTCATTTTGGAGACCACAAAACTTGAAAACGTTAAATGGAGCATGGCCCTCATTATAAAATTAAACACCCAACTACAAGCAGGTACACAAGTTTTGGGACACTACAGAATGCAACAACTCCACCCTTTTTAGGTGCCCAAATTAAAAAAATGAACCTGTTTACAGTAATTAGAGAAGGAACAAGACTCGCTCAGAAATGTGTAATGTCAGATGGAGTTGAATCACAAAAACATTTAGGAGATTTGTATTTTTCCTGGGCCAGATAACCCCCAGAGGTGGACCACTTTTCTTATAGCATCTCTGATTGGCTCTTATATACTTCATACAAATGATATAAACTCTAAGTAACCATCAAAGTACCTGTTATAACTATTTGGATGATGCTTTTGATTTTAAACTTATTTACAGTAAATACAAATTTGCACTGATCTGGGCCCAAATTCATAAACACCTTACTAAACCTAGTTGGCAACTAAAATTGGACTTAGTTGCCAACTAAGGCCTAGTATTTGATTTACTAGTTGAAATTCCTAAAAACCGTTACTAGTGCTAGTTGCCATTCTAAGAATCTGGCTACAATTGGGTATATTATCCAGAGCCCGCATAACTCACGAGTTGCAAACTAAATCGTGAAGAAACCATTTCTTACTAATTTTTCTTAATATTTTACAAGACATTACCCCTGCAGTTTATTGATACAAAATTTGATTTTATATGTTACTGTGAATTTTAAATTAAAACATATATAATAACTTTCATTAAAAAAATGTGAGTAAGTTTGTCTTCAATTTTCATTTGCATTAACGTAATGCCGTAATAGCAATCAGTGAAAAGGAAAGGATGAACGTGTGTAAATACACAGGCCCCACAATAATGCTTATATATTTTGAAATGAACATAAATTCTCAACCTTATAGACTGAAAGAAATCTTAAAGAAGTCTTTATTCTTCTGCTGTCATAATTAAAATTGTTCTTTTTTTACTAAGTTGTATGGCTGTTTGGCTTACAGTACCATATATAGCTTTATTATATGTTTACATTTGAGTAATGAATAGATTTTCTTATATAAAATATTTAAAGCAATCCACATTTTCCAAAAGCAGTATTACAGCAGAATTAAAGAAATTCTTTAATATTTTTTCAGTGCTGAGTACGTCCTCTGTTTGTCAACTCTTGATAATATAGTATAGATTTTGCTCATTGTTACACTGTACAGTCCTATATATACGGAAGCCTACTACATTGATTGGCAATCATTTTGATCATTGTGTTCATAGGTGATCAAAGCATGTTCATGCTCTGAGATAGCAGACTCAAACCAGAAAGGGTATTCAGTTAAATGTCTTGAAGTTACATTCCCCACAATGCAACCAGGCATTCCCGCCCACGACCCATTCTGAGACCAAAAGATTGAGCGAGTTGGCACTAGCTTTTCCTAGTTATGGGTAACTATTATCAAGGTTCTTAGTAAGTTTTTATGATTTTCAATTTAGTTGTCAACTCCATAGTTGCATACTAGTGATTTTAGAATCTTACCAGGCCTTAGTTGCCACCTAAACTACAAAGGTTTATGAATTTGGGCCCAGATAGCCAGAGACTCAAGAACATTTTGAGGGAAAGACGTGCCCCCCCATGTTTAAAAACCCGATTTTGTTGGCATATTTTGAAATGCTTACCATAATCACTCTGACGTGACATACTAGTAAGGCCAAAACACCATCTTTTTTTGAAATTTGGTATTTTCTATCGTGTACACAGAAAATTAAAGCATCCTTTTCTATAGGGATGAATACAACAGCAGGCAGTTCAAAACAATGTTTGGGGGTTTTCTTTTTCACTTGTTGTCAAATAAACCTTTTGAACTTCCTCGGTAGTGTTTCTCCCAAGAATAAAGTGCCACTGAGAAAATTTTTCTCCTAAAAATATCTCCTCTGTTACTTTAAATGGATTAGCAGCGTAATGCGAGAAAAGTCGAAAAAATGTGGGAAATGCCTTTTTAAACTTATAATCAGGGATAAGTTGTGTTACCCTCCATATAACTGCTTTTAATGTAGAACAACCACCAAAGAGTGAAAAAAAATCAAGTATTTGAGGAAATTTGCCATACCGTTTCCACCAAATACCTCCCGAGATGGTGTGCTCAAAATGTACACTAAACATCTGATTGGTGGT
>JAMKCH010048042.1:0-31191 GCA_023653785.1 Ophioderma brevispina
GATAATTTTCCATTAAAAAAAAACCAATAATTTTTTTTTTTGTAATGGAATTTTTTTTACACCAAACAGATGATGATTTTTTTTTGGACAAATCAAAATTATGCTTTCATGGCCATATTTGTTATTAATGTGAAAATGCATTCAAATTAGTACAAACATGCCTAGTCTTAGGTCAGTGGTTTTGGAGATGGCTTCCCAAATGACTCTAAAATAATGAGTAGTGGGATGGAGGGGTAGGTGGGAATCAGAATTTGAAAATTATGGTTCAACAGTATAAAAAGGCCACAGGAATTTAAAGCGATGTCGCCATGGGTGCAAAAGGGTGGTGGGTCAGTACTTCCTAAGGGGGTCAAAAGGGGGTCATGGGGAAATTTCTAAAATGGATGAGAAAGAAAAAGGAAGTAACATTTTTTAATGGGAGCAAAGGGGATGCAATTGTTTTGTTTGCCCAAAACAGTTATTCATCCATATCCTCCACTATCAGTTGTATCTTTTTGATGTGCACACTTGCAAATTTGCTTCAATTATTTTGGTTTTTTTGGCCCTATAATTTCTTCTCAATTCCCATTTACTCATTTACTTCTAATGCAATAAATCTTTAATCAATCAATAATTGATCATTATGTGTGAAGGAGAAAATCATTTAAAACAAGATGAGTCCTTAAAAAGGACAATCTTCTGTATTTGAAGTGCACAAACTTGTGGAATGAAACAACAAATTGAGTTTTGAAAACACAATTTAGGTTTTGAAAGTTTGGATAAACATGCTACAGCTTTATTTATAAAGTAATTTTAACTGTCAAAAAAATGCAGGCATTAGTATTGTAATGAATGTAATGCCAGGCATGTATCCATCATAATGGGCAACCTTTTACGTGAAACAAATGACACTCATTCCAGGGCTACGGTTGAGTGGTACAATCTGTATATATTGAAGTAGAAATCACATTCAATGAACACCAGCTACGTTTACATGGTTTTCATGATGACCCTTTTAAATGGAACTTCTTATCCAGTGCAAACGCATCAACTATTGTGTGTAGTAATATCTGTCCTACATTGCCTTTACCAAAATTTGTGCCGGTTTACCACACATGAAAAATTAGTGTGCTTTATGACTTATTCTATGCTATCAGTGTTTAAAATTACCATGAAACAATGTTAACTTGTTATTCAAAACACACAATTGGCAATAGTAAAACATTGGAAAGCATTATTTTGGATAGAAATTGGCTATAGAAGTCTTCAACCGGAATTTATCCAAACAATCTTACCTCACAAATCATAAAACTGTTTACATCCTGGTAGTCTAAAAAGCTTGGGGAGAACTAGTCTCATTTCATAGTTTCAGACCAATATCATGAATAGATGCAAGCAGGGTCTTATCCGTTGCTATCACTTACCTGGTCTGGTATAATGAGACTCTTACACTCAAGACCAATACCATTCCAGTAACATTTGAAAATTAAAAAAAAAAAATGTGTGTGTGTGCACACACACAGAACTGTGTACCACTGCATTGGGTTTGGGTCAATTCAGGATTAGTCTTCTTTTGGCAGAAGAAAAATAGTATACTTCCCCTTTAACATCACAAAGTCCAGCTGATATGATTTATCACATTGAATAAAGATGGAGAACAGTTAGACAAGCATACGGATGTGTAAGGTACTTTGAAAGCCTCTTAAATTGCAAATTTCTTACGGTAGTTATTAAATGGGCTGTCAAAAGGTAATGCTAGCAGTAATCAAGAAGAGGGGCAGGCTAGGTGGAGGGATTAAACCTATGCCAACAGTCTAATTTTTAATTTTAATATACTTTGATTACTTGAATCAATGGAATTGCTTATTTTACTGCTGTCTGTAGGGCCACAGACTGCATTTTACTGGGGAACAATTTGGTTAATATTGTACAACTTAACATCAACTCCTCGAATGAGGAGTTAAATGAAGAACAACGCCTTTTGAGGAGTACCAAAGGACAAACACAAAAAAATGAGTAGAAATCCACTCTTAGTGGATTGAATTTACTTTGTAGTGAAAGTTTTCTCTCTTTAATTGGGATGAAATTTTCCTGTTTCATTTACAGAGCATTCTTGCCATGTTTCTAATTGGCTACGAAAATTGAATAAGTTCCATTTAAACCAATCAGCAACTCTGAAATCAGTTGAAATTTCACCCAAAAAGACCCAATTTTAGAAAATTTTGCCCAAAATTTTCTCCCACTGCATTTTTTTGGAAAATAGGCAAATTTGTCACCCAAAGGACTTGCATGTTGGAAACTTGGGTAATTTGCACCAAAATAACCCCTATTTATTGGAAATTGTTATATCTCTTACCCACCCAGAACCCTATTTTTTGATGTCACTCTCGACCAAAGGAACCTGGGTTTGAAAGGGCCAGTCTAATCTGGATCCATTCATATGTAAGTCAACCCCCACCCCCCCCCTGTAACATGTATATCACCTTGTCCTCAGCTGCCAAATTGTCTGTTACAAGGACGGAAGTTCAACAAGATGTCGTCATTCAAATTGACCTTTTTCCAACCAGTGATGTTTTGGACTGGTCGCTGGTATGCCATCATAATTTGATATCCTAGACGTAATACAGGATGTAATAGACACCTTTGAGCATCAGGCATGAATGCGTGTCAGAGACAAATTCTTTCGTTTCACTGGTGAAACTTCTCTGCCAATGTCGTTTGTCTTCTGGTCTGACCCATCCCACTCTTTCTAACATGGGAAGGGTTGAACATTTAAGTGTTAAAGAATATGAGTGTGTGCATTGTAGCCTCACAGATGTTGCTTTTTTAGGGGGGGGGGAGATATGTGCCACCCTTGTTTTCAAATTGGGTTGCAGGACTTTAAGGGAAATAAGCGTTAATCTCTAAATGTAAGCGTGTGAAATTCAAAAGAGGTAAACTCTTGTTAAACCACTCCAAAATGAGTGGTGGTACGTTGTCCGTCGTTGAACTTTCAGAAGGGGTTGTCCTCGATAAGACAATATCCGTGATGCTAACTCCGCAACTCGAAAAAATAATAAAAAATCAGATTTTGCATGTATGTAACAAGTACAGGTATATCAACATACCTGCCAAATGATAAGACCAGAAGCACACCAATAAGGACAGACTCAGAGATTTTAGTCATTAGTCCGAACGGAACACTACTACAAACATCGCTAATTGAATGGGAATCGTATCTTGGAACACTGCCGTTTTCTTCCTTTTCTGCCAATTCTACAGCTGTAAAAGGAACTTTGAGAATTCTACAGACTTATCCTTCACTTTGGGAAGCGATTCCTGCAAATTTCAAATATTTTTCAAATCAATGATATTCTTAACTCCTCGACCGAGTGGAATCCAATCTTTTTGGAATGATTTTCACTCTTGAGTGAATTTTGCTCTTTTAGTACAAACCGTTCCTTTGGAGCAGTGCGTAACAGGCGGGGGGCAGGGTGCAGGTTGCCCCCCCCCCCCCCCCCCGACGACTTTTGGCCAGGAAAAAATGCAAAAATCATGATAAATCAGCCGTTTTTGCCCTCTGACCGAGGGAAAAAATGGCCTTTTACACCCCTGAGAGGGAAATTCCCAAAACTGGGAAATTTGCCCCCTCAGATTGGGCAAGCCTGTTACGCCACTGTTTTGGAGTGGTTTAACAAGAGTTTCACCTTTTGGGGATGATAATTTTCATAATTTACATTTAGAGAGTATGCAGAATTGATTTTCAGATCTATTTGTAGACAATCAAGAATGTTGGAAGTGATTTCCTTTTTCCTTCCTCAAAGTCTTTGTGTTTTGACATTTGGAACATAATGTTGACTAATAGTAAAGGATGGATTGGATTATTTGATTGTGACAACATGATCATTAATAGGAACTTTTAGAGCAATTTATTCGGTGTTTCCAGCCAACTCAACATATGAAGGCCTGGAAATATGTACCAATTCAAACTTCGAGAGGAAACAATCTATTTTTATTTAGGCCTAAGACTAACAAAAAACCTAAACCTAAGGCCAAAAACACAAAGACTTTGTTACATGTAGAAGGTCAAAGCAGCAGGAGTACACATTTACTCTCACTGAAAGCCTAAAAAATAATACCTTGGTATTTGAGTAACACTGCTGGGGGTCTAAAGCAGAGGCAATTCCATACTTCCAAGATTTAACTCCAGTTGAAACCTACTTACAGAATTTTCATGAAGAAACAGCTGCATTAAACTGGATTAGAATAGGTTTTTATTTAATTTTTCATCCATCTTAGTTTTAGCACCTTTGAATCCAGTTCAATCTATAGCTCAAAATCCAGATTGAAAGTCTCTCTGTCTCAGAGTCAAAAACTAGTTGAACCCATAATTAAAACCAAGTTAATTGGCTCCACTGGCATCTTAGAGCAGGGTTTAATTTTGGGCAATTAACATGGTTAATCAAGTTTTTTTTTGGCTAGGCTGGATTCACCACAAGTTAGCTACCTCTGCAAAGGCCCCGCAGAGAGTCTTAAGATACATTCACATAAAATGGGCAGGCCTAATGGTGATCAATTAGAAGTGCATTATAAGCATGTCTGCATATGGAATGCTATAAACATCAAGCAATTATGCAGGGCTCTCTATTTTATTTAAACGTCTACAAGAATAAAAAATGACAAAGTTACGAGGTTGTAGATCAAGTCCTTAAAGATGCTTGTTTCAATTTACGTGTATCATGTTCTCTACTTGATATGAGAGCCTGCCACTAGCATACACTTACTACCAAGTATCAGGGAAAAAAACTTGTGGTTTTGATATAGTAGAAGCGATGATGCCTATTGCAAAGCCTAATTCACTACTGTGCTAATCATGGACATCATAATTTTTCCTTTAAAATTTGGAAGAAATTTATGGAATAGTTCAGTATGGTGGCATTTATACATATTTTATGCATGTCAAGTCAGGTTTTCTTTGACGGCCTACTACTGGTGTCCTGGTAACCAATACTACCTGTCCCAGGTCCGGGTTGTCGGCATGCGGCAGCTAAACCGTCAACCCATCAGGTTTCTAAGGAAATCCGATGAGGAGGGTAGTAAATGGTTACTCTGGTAGAACGAAAAAAGAAAATCTACCTACAACGACATCGGCTCTGGAGAGCTAATGGAAGCCATCCAGCACAATGATGTCAGGAAGAACATTTGGTCAATTATCTTCTGCTCCAATAAATCCTCACACAACAGCATTGCTGTGAATGTGAGGTGAATCTGGCCACCCCCGGCTTCGTTAGCAGGGACAAACCCAGATCTAAAACTTCGGTTTTACCACTGGCCACTACTAGTACTTAATTACTAGTACTGACTCCAAAATTCTATTTCTGTATGGACCTACCGGAAAACATCACCTATATCATCATTGTATTTTGTTTTTTGACAAATCGCCTTTTTCTTTGCTGTGACATGGTGGACTGAGGTTCGATCCACTCCCCCTCCCATCCCAACTGGCCAGTGGCGTAACACAGGGGGGGACGGGGGGAAGGAAAGCTGTTCTCTCACCCCCCCCCACCCCCCGGACACTAAAAAATCGGGAAGGGGAACCAAAAACATGGTAAGGAAGAGAAGAGAAAGAATAAAGAGAGAAGAAAGAAGGGAAAAAAAGAGAAAGTTAAAAGAGGGAAAGAGAATGAATGATGGCAAAGAGAAGAAGAAAGGGGAGAAGAAAAGAAGAGGGAAGAGGAAAAGAAAGAGTTGAAGTACAAAGCCTCCCCCCTCCCGACTCTTCAGAATTTTGAACCGATCTGGAAAAAAAAATAGGGTCTTACCCAGCGAGCGTAGGGAGCCGAAAAAAAAAATTGATGTCTGAAAAATCGGGAACTTCTTGAGTCTTCCCCCGCCCCCAGCCGAGGCTCAGGTCGTGGTTACCCCTTGGCAACTGGGCTATACTTCCTGAGCTACCCAGAAGACCCTGATAATGGCTAGGATGGGCTAGGCCCATGCACAAATGAACCTCCTTCACTTAAACCACTGCATTTTTACTCAATCAGGACAGTTGCAATGGTGAAGGACTGAATATAATAACACTGTATGGCTTTGTCATGCACTGATGTGACAGGGGCAACTCACCACAATTTACAATTCTCTAGTGTCTATTTAGCCATGTCTGATGGGGCAGGTGTCTTACTACGACTTTTAGCATTCATCCATTCACTCACTGATCATGCACGCCCCAGGCATCTATAATAGGCCATATACGATGCATGTCAGTAATGGACGGCACAGTTCTGTCCACAGGGTCTAATATTGATTACAATTTTATGACCTCTACCATCATCATGTCTAGACCATAGACATGGTTGACCTGCATTAAGGTCATCCATTCAGTGGCTCAGAAGGTGTGTTTGAAAGGTCAACTTAAAAAGAAACATGAGGACATCTCCAGATAGAAGCGCCCCAATTTTCAAAACCAGATTTTTTGCGTGTCGAGAATGTGTCCCAATTCATTAGTATTTACTGGTCTACCGCAATTAGGATAGAAACAAAACAAATAAAAATTAGTTTTGCGGGGGATTTTCTATTTCTTTGTTCTTGGTAGAGATAGAAATTTGTATCCTGGAAAGATAAATGATAAATGATAAATGATAAATGGCATTTATAGAGCGCTTTAGCAAATAAATGATCTAAGCGCTTAACATGGCAGTCTTATAGTACAACTTAAGCTACAACTTAGGGCTACAACTTAGCTACATGTATTTAGGTTACAATTAATCTAAATGAAATGAAAAATTATTTGCTGCTTGTTCACAGACACTTATTTTAGGAAAACCCTACGCCTTAGTGTTTTCAATTTAGAATTTGAAATTTGCCCAAGATTGTGAGTGAACGGAGTGATAAAGGTAATTTGTTCTAAAGAGCTGGCACAGAATTACAGAAGGTTTTCACCATATGATGTGTACAGTTCTATTGCGAATAAGGAGATTGTTGTCTGCAGTGAGTCGAAGGAACATGTACCATTGAATGTCATGAGATTTTGGAGATGGATATAAAGTGGCTTGTGTGCTGTCTACTTTGATATGCAGTATGAGGAATTTGGACATGAGCGGTCACAACTGGTAGCCAGTGAAGTTCTTCAAGGAGAGGAGAGGTGATGATCCAAGGTTGGCCCTGAACATGAGCCATGGACGCCTCTATTTTGTTCGTCTGTAGTTTCTGGACTCTCTCATGTTCTTACAGAATTGTTTCTCTTGTTTTCTAATTTCCTTTTTAGGTACACTATACAATTCCAGTGGGGGACTTAAAGATTCTAAAACAAAAACAAAATGGTTGTATAGGCATACTATCTATCTGACCAAAAAGAAAATAGCACCCCACACACACATACTTGGGGAGGAAACAACAGTTGATTTAATGTCCATCTGAAGCATTTGCTGAGATCGAGAAGGGAGACTAATGATAATATCCTTGAAGAGAAAAACGAACACAAAACATTAAAGAATGAAGCTTGAAAAACAAAGTCCATGATATTTTTTTGTAAGGGTTTTTTTGCTGTCAAATTCCCCCATTGGGCTACTAAATCACAGGTTGGCAACTCTGGATCTAAACAGACAAGCCCTCTATACTACACTGAAACAACAATTTCAAAAGTTTGGCCGACTTGAAAGAATTAACATGGGGACGGCAAGCCCTTTGAGCCATACACCTTCGTGTTCGTTAACAAAAGACCCGCCATTAGGCCACTGAGCACCTGCTTCACCACCTGTAAAGTTTCATGTTACTATCAAGAAAAGAGGTGAATCTGGTCTCTAGACACATACTTGGGAGGTCTTGGAATCTAAGGTGGTCGTTAGGTTACGAAAGTTTGTTGGCCTTTCTTTGTTATTAATGTTTTCAAATTTTATGCAATTTTCAAGACTTTTCCACTGTGATTTTTTGTTCTTTCTCTTCACATATCAAAGGGAGAGCAGTTTCAAGCCACG
Organism: Ophioderma brevispina; assembly: GCA_023653785.1. Classification (NCBI taxonomy): domain Eukaryota; kingdom Metazoa; phylum Echinodermata; class Ophiuroidea; order Amphilepidida; family Ophiodermatidae; genus Ophioderma; species Ophioderma brevispina. The sequence continues at coordinate 7,932 of JAMKCH010048042.1, forward strand.
GGGGGGGTGGGGGGGGGGTGGGGCCACTGGTATTCAAAGATGGATATGATCGAACATGGACTTCCAAAATGAACCCTAACAAAGTATTGCCACCGACTAAAAAACATCCCTAAACAGTAAGTTTGGTCTGTTTTTGTTACACTAAAGAAGTATTTTTTTTATTTTTTGCTTTTTTTAAGTTTTTTATTTTTTTCTTGTGTAATTAATTGAAACCTTTATTATCTTGTTTGCTTTACATATTTGATCTCGCCTTAATTTGAGGATTCACACACATACCTAAAAACATACATCACAATTTCCGGATTAGAAAAAAACAAACCCTTTTCCACATTTTGCTGTTTTGGACACCCTATTAATGTATGCGCGTACATCGCTGTGGAAAAAGCACCCTTTTTACGCGTTTTCTTGTTCACGCATCTATCCACCTTGAATACAAGTGCCCCCCCACCCCACCCGGGTTCAGACCAATGCCTTATGCCACATCATCCAATCGAAGGAAACCTTTGAAACTGATTTTTAATTCACCATCAAAATGACATACTGGAATTTGAGAGTAGTCCTTTAACCCCTATATACCAGCAGGAGGATAGGATCCTGTGCATCGAGGCAAGAAAAGTCCTAATCAGGGAAAAAGTGGCTCTATAGAAGGTAAATAGGGTGTATTTAGTATATGCTGTTTTGCATGACAGAAAACCAAAGCTAGCTCTCGACAGCAGGCAAGTTAGTTTTTGGTTTCTTCGCTGGGTTGGTCAATGGCTCTGAAACATGTTCAGAGCTGTTCTATAACCAAACAAAGACAGTTTGGAGAAATTTGTGCTGTCAGAAATTCTCCTGGTGTCATAAAAGTGAAATTTCATTTTTGGTGAATGCTGAGTATTTCAGCATGTTAAGTTACTATCTTAATTTAAACACAAAAATATGGCATGCCTCATATCTACCTCAAGGACCTCTTATAGAAACAATTAACTTATCATATGGCAACATCTTGTTTTGTCCAGCATCTTAGTCACCATCACCCTCATCCTCACCATCACTCACTACCACCATCATCGTCATCATGAAGATCACCATCACCACTATATTGCCACCACAACCATATTGCACTAACATTATTTTAGCTCATCACTGTTATACTTTTCTGTTGCAATAGTTTTGTTTTAGTAAGTTAAATGCCTGACTCTAAAGCAAGATTAACAGCACATTTTTGAAAAGAACCCAATTTCCTAATTTTTGTGATTTTCACAGTGTAATTGGCCATTGTAAACAAAAACTGGGAGTGGTAATGCGCATAGTCTCTATGAGCGCGAAAGAAGAGAATTTTGTATTAGAAATAACTTATTATCGATAATAATTAAATGGTTGATGGAAACGTCCTTTCAATATAAAAAGAGCCAGGAAATTGAGGCTGGACGTGTCTATGCTCCCATTCGTGGGTCAGGCAATCAGATAGCGGTCATTTTGTGGAGGTGGCACTATTTTATAATGGATGGACATTAATCTGGCGTTTCCAGCCCCGCCAGTAATTTAAATACAATCAGGGATCTCGATTCTAATGACAAAATCACTTCGTTTATGACAAATATTGCATTTTTAGCATTGTCATTCGCGGATATGGGGAACCAGCGAGAAAATACGGACAAGAATGAAAAGGGACTTTAACTCTTAGTCTGTAGCATTCTATTACTCCCATTCTTCCCCTCTCCCCATTCCCCGCCCTTGAACTACTATCCGACCCCCCTTTCTCACAACCACCAGGATCGCCCACTCCTCCGGCGACGCCTTCACCATGCTTTGGGGGGCTCACACCAACCCCTTCACTCCACTCGTTATTATCCATTCTTTTCCCTACCCCTTACTCCTCATACCCACTCCCTCCCGCCTCTTACCTCCTCCAACCTGAATCTCCACGTTCTACCCCCCATCCACCCCTCCCATTTTCCTCTCCTCCATTCCTCACCCTCCCAATCTTCGGCATCACTTCTATACATATCCCTTTTCTAGATCCAGATCAACCCCCCTGGCCCTGGCGTTCCACCATTGCTTCCAACAAGCTTACCGTTCTCTCCTCGCCACCGTCACCCCCCCCCCGCCCCCCTAACCTCCATTCCCTACCCCCCCCAACCAACGGAAACCTACCCCACCCCTATCAGCACTCATCCCATCAACTCCCCCCACGCTCACTTGGCCGACACACCTCCACACCGCATTAAACCCCCTTCTCTTCACGACCGCAATCTGACCTACTCCAGAATCACCACATCCTTCGGACTCCCGCATGCTTTCCCCTTCTACTTTCAACTTACCTATTTAATCCCGACATGTCGCCCTCTTTCAGCCTCCTATCCGCATACATCCCATACTCTACCACGTCCCCGTCACATCCCTTTTGAACCACTCCCCATCATATCACCCCGACCTCCAATTCTCCTCACCCCATCCTCCCCCACCAACAACAGCACTAATCCAAACTTCTTCAATCTCCCCCATTCCCCATTCACCACATCACTCTCCACACATTACTCACCGAATCAACCTTCTCTCTTACCTTAAGCCTCATACCCTCAAACCCCTACCAACCTAAGTCACCAGCACTTTTCCACCACTCAACACCCCCCTAATCCAAATTGGTGCCTCCCCGCCCCTCTACGCGTCATTAATACCCTTTCCCCCGTGCTATATAGATCAACTCTCAACCAGATCTTGAATCAATCTCAATGCCACTCAAGTATCCCTAAATCCCCTCCAATAACCAATAAGCTCTCCCTCACCCCAGCCCTTCCCCTAAGATACACAGCTCCCTTACATCTCAACCTCAAATCACCCTAGCCTACTCGTCCCCATCCCCCCCCTCCCCCCCTCGTATGCCCACCCACCTCTACTCCAACGCTCCTTCACCCCCCCCCATACGATCCTAACACAGCTACCCCCTGATACTACAGCGCTTCCTCTTCCCTACCAGACCCAAGGCCTCCTACCATTTATATGCCCGAATTAACCCCTGCGTCCCACTAACCCCTTCTCCCGCACGTTCTCCCACTTTCCCACACACTCTCCGAAAAAGATTTCAGCGTCATCAATTCTACCTTTATCGCACCCACTACCCGACACCCAATCACCTCGCCTCCATCACCCATCACCCACCACCAATCCCCGCCCATCTCCCTTCCCATTATTTTCCCACAGCCGCGTTGGCCTGCCATAACCTCATCCTCCTTCTCATCACTCTTATTCCAACATCTTCACAAGGGTTATCCTCTCTGCCTATAACCCCTCCCCATCCCCCCCCCCCTTGCAACCCACATTCCTCCCTTCACCTTACGCTATTAGAACCTCAAAACCCCCCATATTTTCTTTCCCACCCACACCGCCACCCCCCTCCCTTGGCCATCACACTACATCCCTATCCGCCCAAACCTCGTCCACTCCACTTTCGTTCCCTCCCCAACTTTTCAATCCTTATACGTAACTCCTAAACCGTCCCCTCTTCCACTACTCACCCTCCCTCGCCTTTCCCCCACCACCCCACTTCCACCGCGCTGCTTCCCACACAACTAACCTACACCTCCAATCTAAACCCCTCTCTTGCCATAATTAAAACCCCCTTCAACCACTCCAGCCCTGCTCCTCCCTCGACATCCACTAAACTCCTCTCTCACCCTTAACGCCTCCCCCATCCACAATCACCTCTGTCCTCCATGGACCATTTACCCCTCTTTCCTATCCCACCTCATATTTATCACTGTACCACTCTCCCATCACTTTGAGCAGCCACCCCCTCCAAATCACCCTCTCCTATTTGTCAGCCCTACCCCCCCCTCCCCTTCACCCCAACCCACTTATCCCCCTCCCTAATTTCCATCATCACTAAGTATATCACGCATTGTTCTATTCTACTACACCATTGTACTCTTCCCCCTCAACCCTCCTACCCCGTAACCAACTTTCCTGATATTTTAACTCTGAACCCCCAACAGCCCTCTATTCGCACCGCTTTAACCTGTCTTTTTCCTGACCCCGTCTGCCCCACCCCCCCCCCTTACACCCACGAACCCCCCCACTCGCAGTCAAATTTCCACCCCTCACCTCCGCCCGCCAACTCAACCCCCCCCATAACTGCTCCACTCCACCCGACACCCCAGACACCTTTATATATCCCCCCTTACCGGCACGATCTACTCCAAACTTCCATCCACCATCCCGACCAACGTTCTAGTTTGCATCAGCTACAAACTCACTTCTCTTATTCCACCTTACTTAGCACCGAGTTGCAAAATTCTCCAATTGAAAAGTTTTTTGGGGGGCACTTTTCAAAAAACATGGGCCATATTGTGTAATTAAAATTCATAAATGTACAGGAACAATAAAACTACAAAATTAGTCCCAGCTAATAATCTAGAAATCGGCTCCTGATCTGGTTTGATTCTAGTTTTGCTAGAAGCAGGCTCAAAACAGTCCTGAATGAAGTTCTGCTAGTCAACGATAACTATGGCGGATAATCTTATCGCAATGTATCAGTTAAAACACATTTGTAAATTTGCTCTAATGTTCACTGAGGGGGGTTGTGGTTGTGTGGGGGGGGTTTTTTTTTTTTTTTGGCTGTATTTACAAAATTGCTAAATTTAAACATCTAAACAATATTGTAAATGACTGCAATATGACGGTGTGTACGTGGCATATAAACGTGTTGGCAAAGACCAAAAAATTGCAAAAATCTCAGAACAGGACTGTGAGTTGAGAATTCAAAAAATCAATTCCCAACCACAATTAGGCAGGTTTGTAGATTTATTTGATGGCCCCTGTAGAGATCATAATTCTATACACAAAATAAAGCAATGGGTCTACATGGAAATTTAATGAAGAAAAAAAACAATACCACCTTTCAACCACGAATTTCATACAATACCAGTATAATTTCTAGTATTGTTGTTTCAAGTCAATTTTCTGTAATAAAATATAAAGGGCCACTTAAAGACAGTGACCCAATCAGTAAGGAGCCATTCATGTCAAGAATGTGTAAAAAAATCCACCCCTTGCCATGGCCACACATAACCTTAACTCAACCAAAACGAGTGGTCTCTTGTGCAGTCTTTTACGCATATGCTCTTTCTTTGAAAGCACGAGTGTTTTGAGCGTCTGTGGTTTGCTAGGGAGGTACGTTCATAAAGTTACAAAATAAACACCTATTAACACCTGTCAGTTATAGTGCATCATTGGCACCACAGATATACCATGTGCAGAAAAAAAGTCACCATCCCAATTGAACAGGAACATCACGCATTAACCTCGAATCACATCTTTTCGTGCATACTTACTGTTCAACCCACCTTCAACCCCCTCATTTTTCTTGGGAGCCACATGTGTGTACAAAGTTGAAATCCATCCCCACAGTTTGAATATATTTGGGTTATTGAAAATACTTGGGGATCAATATAACATTGGATCTGTTTGTTCTTAAAAGCATTTGATTTGTGTAATTATTGTACATCAAAGAAGCTTTTAAATGTTGGAACTTATGTTTCAAAGAAACAGAACTTTTTTTTTTTCCTTCAGGATTTTTTAGGATGGGTCTTTGTACAATTTAGTAATCTGTTGACAATGGAAGATCCCATATGACCAGGGAAATTCATGTTATCTGTGCATGAAGAGAACTGAAGTCCTATATGGTAAAGATCAGCACATTGTGTACATCACTGAAATGCATTGTTTTGTGATCTGATGATGATGATGATGATGATGAGGATGAGATGATTGATGATGTGATGGTGATGACTATGAAGAGGAGGAAAGAGGGAAAAAGAGGAGAGGAGGAAATAATGACATTGATAATTATGAGATGTCTACAGATGATTTTTCTTCATTTAGACACAGGAGTATACATTTAAAAACCACATTGGTGCAACCATTAGGATTATGATTAGTGATATGCATGTATCATAAACATAACAAAGCATCTGGTCTATTTATCATAATTACAGTATGATTTTGCCAATGATACACATTCCATTTCTCACCCTTGGTACATTTGGGGTTTCAGCCAAGTAGTCTTAATGTATGCCTAACTTTCAAAGCCCCCTTGGTAGATTCGGTAGATTATAACTATAGTAATTGTTGTTTGAGGTGGCCTTCCCAAATGACCACAGAGTGGACAGATGTGGATCCAGTCAGTGGTTCTGAGGGGGGTATATGCCGGTTTTTCTGGGAAGCACTCCCATGCTTGGAGGTGAGCTCAGGTAAGGCTGTGTAGACAACCATGTTCAGAGGCGCTCACCCAAAGATCCCCATGATATTTTGAAATGTCACCAAAAGACCACAAGGGTGGGGAAAGGGAGCTGAGGAGAGGGTGGGTCCCCGTTCTCCCCCTAACCAGTACACACCACCTGGCCTCCCAACTCACTACCACTTTTAGAGAGTCCGTCCTAATCCCTCCACCACTCGTTTTAACTCAACCCACTTCCACCACCCACCTTCTACAATGTCCTCACACACCAACCCCCCCACTTTTTGCCCAACCACGCTCCCGGATACAACTGCTCCCATAACACTTTCCCTATCCCCTCACTGTTCAATACCTACAACCCCCCTGGCTCGCCTGTCTTCACCCGCTTCCTATCCCTACACAGAGATCACATCATCATCCCTCCCCCCCCATTTCAAGCATCCCTTTTACCTCACATTCCTAAACACTAAATTACCCCACGCCCCGCCCCCCTCACTTTTTGCCATATACTTTCTCTCCTATTACATTCACGCCTCCCACTCCATATACTTCTTCCTCCCACCCTACTCCCCTCTCCCTCCAGCTGCTACCTCTCTCTCCTATGCCACTCCATCACCACCTCCATTCGGTCTTACTACATCATCCAATCCTCCCCTCCCTCGCCTACTCTCTACCCTCCCTATCTGCTCCCTATATAAATTCCCATTCCCGAATTCCCTCCCACCATCCTATCATCCTCATACCTCCCTCCCTACCACGCATCCCTTATCCCCCTCTGCACCGCTCCCCCCGGAAACACTAAATTTTCGTTCAAAGACCCCTATTTGGGTGATTTTTTTTGCAAATTTTCTAAAAAAAGACCACACTTTGGGGAAACATTGGCAAATTGTCACTGCAAAAACCCTTATTTTAAAGGCATTTTGGCTGTATCTCACCAGACCCCGATTTTTATTTTTGTAGTCCTCTGTCACCGAAATGCTGGTTTTCAAGTGCCCGCCCTATACCCAGTTCATATGCCAATTCCCCCCCCCCCCCCCCCCCCCGGGGTCTATGTGCCCCAGTTGCGTCAGGAATGGCTGATCATAGGAGAAACCAAGGCACAAAAGGGCAACTTAGCATCACTAAGGAAAAAACAATAAAAAAAATAAAAAACAAACTCGCATCAAAGTAATCTTTCACTTCCTGATTTCCAAAAAAAAACTTTTCCAAGGGGCACTTGAGGGTTCTGGTATTTTGGTTGGACATCCAAGCTCATTTCCCACACCCCCCCCAAAAAAAAGCGGACTAGCAAAGAAGGGGTATCAAAATCCAAATAATCAAGTTCTAGTCCTGCACCCAATCTCAAACAAATTCCGCACCCCACGCAAATGTCAGCAAAATAACACTCAAATCAGTAAAAACAGGAGTTTTAGCCAATTAAATGTGTACATAGTAGTTTTTTAGGAGTTAATTGTGTAATGTTTCACCCTTCTATGATTTTACCCGGATGCACACCCTGACTATGTATTTTTTTCTTACAGTAGCACAAGTGTTATTTGCAAAACATGTGGGTTCGTTTTTAAAAGTGTATTTTATAAAGTATTGAAAAACAGGTCCACTAGACTGTAAATTGTACATTCAAATTGGTCCTGTTCGGAGTATATTTTCACAGAAACAGGTATATTTATTGAAAACTGGTCCCCCACCAAAATCAGATTTATTCACCCCATACTGCATGGCAGTTTTGTATTGATTTTTGTTGTCTTTTTTGCATTTAACATATTTGTGATCATCCATGGACGCACAAAAGTTAAACATATTAAAGAAAGAAATTGCTTTTAAATTGGTGTGACAATGATATAATTAAAAATGGTAGTTACAATAAGGGAAAAGATAGAATGCAAAAATAAATGTTGCAATTGATTGATTACGAACTTTGCTGTATTTGACAGTTATTATCAATTAAAATGATATGATTGAAGTTTGAATTTATGCTTTATTTCTAGGTTTATGATCGGACTGTGCTATATGAGGAAAAAATAAAGTGGAAACTGACTTTGGAACTCATCTTATCATCTAGTGTCATTGACACCATCAAAAATTAGTTATATTTAAAATAGATATACATTTGCTGCACAAAAATTTATCATAAGAAAAGTAATCAAAATAATTCTAAAAGTGGGTCGCAAGTTGATCTGACCCACAATCAGAGTCATTCTGATTTGCTATTTTTAGACAGCTTCCAGTTATTATACCACCATCAGTGGCATATGGAGGACAACAGGGGGGGTAGGCATGCCAACCTTACAGCAACGAAAATTCAAAATGGCATCAACTTCCGGGTGCTAGTCTTTGTCAAAGATTACCGTAGGGAGGGCGCTCTTACGCATATCGATCGGTTACACACAGACTTGACTAAAGGACTAGGCGATCATTGAAAGGAATGCAATCTTAAATGACCGTTATTGGAATTACACTGTTTTGAAGCAAGGTAATCCACTAACCCGACGGATTTTGACATTATATTTTTCCCTAAATTATCATGATATTACTAACACTTTGGAAACAAAGTTTAAGAGTTGATTTGGTAATGTTACTGAGGCAGAGAGTGCCATAGTAAAGAATAACAGCTTCCCAAAATACCTTTGGAAATCCCCAATGCCCAAATCGAGCAGGTCGCGTCCTACCCCATCCCCCCCCCCCCCCCCCCCCCCCCGATCCCATGACAAAAAGGCATTCATCAAGATTTGGGAAGCTTTTGGAATCAGCAGATTAATGTTACCTGGAAACGATCAAAACATTTTGTTCCAGACCCTTGTTTTGTGCAAGATTGGTATGCACCTACAACGTCTTAGAAATACACTCATTAAAGATTTCTCCCTCAAATTGGTCTAAAATGTATGATTTTACTGGTACCTAGTGAAGGCAAGGAAAGAATCATGATATGCAATGCATCTTTGAGAAAACCTCAAATCAAATAGACGGAATGAGGTTAATTTGATGATTTAACTATTCCTGGATCCATTAAAAAATGGTGTAAAAGCATGAACCATACTTTTTATGACTGTTATGCACAAATCCCACAACTGCTTCATTTTTGACTGTTTTTGTTATGTCAGTTAGCCCAACAAGAGATTACAGTTATATGTCTGTAGCTTATTTACTGTTCAAAACTTTAGGGCACAGATGCTACAAGCTTGGAGCCCATGAGGTCAGTCATTATTTTTGACGTGGTGTCGTGATTTTAATACCTGTGACCACAGGCCCGTAACCAGGATTTTTTTGGGGGAGGGCAAATAGTTCAAAGGATCTCTCCCCCCCAAACACACACAAATTTAGCAAATTTTGACAAACAAATCATAAAAAATATTTGGCTTCACTCCGCTTGCAAAAATCTATTTTCCCCTTTTTGAGCTCTTTTTAAGGGTTTGGGTGGTTAACTTTTTGAAATTTGGAAATGTTTTTTTTTTTTTAAAGTTAAATGTTACAAAGACACCAAAATCACAAGTCAACAAATTCCTGTTATTTGATACCCTTCGAGACTGAAAAATAATTTGATATCCTATGCAGGACTAAAGAGGCCAAAAGTCTAATCTTAAGAGACAATGGCACATTTGAAAAATAGTGATTGCTTTTTCAAGAATTGTTTCAAAATCGATTATTTGCATGGGTGTCAGGCTTTTATATACAAAAGCCCTCACCCTGAAATAATGAAGACCAAATCAGCTTTCTTAGGAATAAAATAGAACGATTGTATATTCCACTCGTGGCAGTGGTGTAACCAGAGGGGGGGGGGGGGGGGGTGGGGGGGGGAGGTTGTTGGGGGCCGGGGGGGTTTGCGGGGGGGGGCAAGCCCCCTAAACGGAACCCTTGCCCATCCCTTCAGCCCACCAAAGAAACTGACTTGTTGTACAGTGTCTATGGAGAAGGCCAAAATTTGCCCCCTCAAAAAAAGCCTGGGCACCCCTTCAGCCCCCACCATTTTGCAAAGGTTGGTACGCCACTGGTCGCTGGCGACGTAAAATTCAGCAGGACCGACAAAAATTAGAGTTAAACACATAACACGCCAGCCGTATGCATGTTTCCCAGGCTATGCCCACTGTTTGATCGGTCTATTAACTTTGTGGTTTTAATATCAGGTGAGTACGATTCAAAAATATGCATGTAAATACACATTTTGTTGTATTAAAGTTATGGGAAAACTTAAAAAGTTGGCCTACAAATACAGTGATGGTCTTGATCATAATATCAATGTCCCTATCTGTTTTGGGTATGTTATTTTGATGTGTAAAAATATATCTCTGTTCTTCAAATGGCATAGACTATCATTTAAGCAAATTGAAGAAATTTCATATTTGTGAAAATGTGCCAGTGGTGCCTTAATTGGCACCCTATTGGTCTTGAGGACAGACACGTCTGGCATTTTTTTGTTACTTGGATGGTTCCCAACCAGATAACCAATTACTTGGACCAAGGTATAAAAGCTGCCTGAGAGATGGAACCCTCTTAACTGCCATCCAGTGACAAACATATCTGTACACAGGATAATTCTATTTCACCAGGCAGGAGATGTCTTGCACGTATCTTGTATAAGTGTTTAAATTCAAGTCATGTCATCGCTGTATCCATCTCTCATAAGCCTATAGATGGTATGCATATAGTTGGCTTTGTTAAAGGTCAAGGGTGTTGGTCATATCTTAGATATAGTACCAGGAAAACTAGCCATGTTTAAGGCCGACTCAGAGATTTTGAACTATATATTGTTTTTTGTGTAGTAATTAAAAATAGTCATCTAGAACTACTAACTAGTAACCTAAAATGCTTAATTCACAATTTGAGATGGAATCGGATTGTTCGTTTTCACGCAGTAACATTGATGCACAGGATAACATGCAAGGTACCGTGTATAAGGAAAATGTCCGGATCCGGAAACTTATAACAAAGTTGCGATAACAAAGTTGCGATTTTCTACTTCGATTTGAGCTTAGTTATTTCACACAGTGATTAATATATGGACAAGTATTACATGTATGTATATGCAAAAAACACAATTTGTTTGAAAATTGAGTGCGCCCTCATAGGGAACTCTCTGAGTCAGCCTTTAAATTTTATTTCAAGGTTGGCTTTTCTTGCATGTTTACTATAAATATCTTTGTATCTGATTCCCATATCATCTAATTGTGATTCCAATGCACTCTTGTGGTGTACATGTACAAGTAGGTCGCTATGTGCCTGGGGATGTTTTAAATCATGTACTTTAAACCAGCTGATTTGATGGTTGTTTATAGGGTAATAGAATGATAATTACCAATCAGAGCCGTGTTAGAAAGCTTGAAGGTGCATAGAGATTTAAGGTCAAATTTGATGGTTACTTTGAGGTTATATCACCTGTAATGAGCCAATAAGGAAAGGTGGTACGACCTCTGGGAGATAATCTGCAAAGTACTGTAGCAAGTGGAAATTTTATTTTGCAAATTTCGCAAGTGGACATAAAAAATGCGAAAATAAAAACTCGCGAAAATAACTTTTTTCCAATATATTTGTATTGAATGATATCCAGAAAAGGGAAATTAAATTCTCGCGCATTTTGGCCAAAACGGTTAAAACCGCGAAAATATCCGTGACTTGGAAATTCCACGTATCATCTTGACATGTATATATAGACAACATATCTGACTTTTTTAAACAGAAGATAAGTAAAAGGAGCCAGGACTTATCCCCCCATTCCCATTCCTCAACAGTTAACCAGTTAGGTGCCAAATAACGTCCCATTGAAATACAGCTAATGACTTGAATAAGTTCAAATTTCAACACCACAGATATCATATTTGATGTTTTGAAGATATTTATATTAAAAAAAAAGCATGGAAAAGGAGTGGGGGGTGTGGGGGTGGTGGGGGTGTGTACCCCAATAATTTGGTGGGGGGCTCAAAGTACCCTTGAGCCCCCCCCCCCAATAACCTTATCACTGTTTTAACCAAAACATCAAATTCCAAAGCGTCCCCCTCCCCCAATGGCAGCACCAGACTTCTCTTTTGGGAAAAGTGAAATTCTGGGGGGTAAGAGTGAAATTCTGGGGAAAAAAACTTCAAAAGTTTGAGATTTTTAACAAATTTTGGCCCAAAATCGCTGACATTTACCCAAATTTGGTGATTTTTGGCGGCCCCAAATCACCAGGGGGGAATGGGGGGGGGGGGCAAGGAAAAAATTGTGGGGAAAATCCCCCCCCCCCTTTGCTGGTGCCGCCACTGCCTCCCCCACTCGGCACCTAGCGGTAGGCCCCTCCAATCCCGAAAATCTTCCTAAGCCAATGGCTTGACCCCTCACTTTAGAAAATCTAGTTATGCCACTGTCATCTTTGAATAGATATTGCCCAGTACAAATACTGTGAACAATGGATAATATAAATTATGATTATAGAAAAGGGAAACATTCACAACTTACCATGAATTATGGTTCTGATCTGTTCCTGCTATGCTAGACTCTACCAACTGGGCTCTGTGTAATAAAATATAAGGAGAACATCATTAGTAATCATTATTTCTGTTTATAACTAAGTTTGATACAGATTTAAAATTCATGAAATTATTGAAATCTCAAAATTGTATCCAATGCACTTGCATACACTCACCACCATATCATGGGAATCAAACTTAATTCAGTACAGGTTTCAACTCCATTAGAAAATTTTGAAATTCTGAACCCTGTAGGGTTTGAATGACCTTTGACCTTACATATTAAAAAGTTGCCAGAAGATTGGACAATATAAAAGTCACATTTTTTCCTATAGATAAGGAAAAACAGATTCAATTTCTTATTACAGGAGTGACACATTTAGCCTCCCTATGAAAGAGACGTGAATTTCACGCTAACATGCAGTGACTGCTACAAGGCTCATGCAAAAAGAGTGAGATTTTCAATCCAAAAGAAATGGAAACAAGAAATAATAGCACATTTTTTAAGAGCGCCCCCAATTTTAAAATAAATTGCAAGGATTTTTACATGGTTGCATTGGTAAAACTGGCTAGTAAACTAATACCTGTGAATGGTTAAGCTCGAAGAGTTATGCTGTCGCAAATGAAGGATGTTGTTAATTAGAATAATTAACAGAGATCTCTGATAAGAATTCAACAGCTGTTGGAAAACAGCCTTCAATATGAAAACTAGCCGTGTTGTGAAATAGACACCCAGGTATGTGTCTATGCTATTTTTCTCAGCATTCTATTCCAGGGGTAGACAATTACCACATAACGGTGCAAAAAAAATCAAATTTGAAAATTGGGGGCGCCTTCAAAAAATGTGCTGTCATTGCTTTCAGCAATACCTAACATGAACTTTTCAATTCAATTTGAAAAAATGCCACAGTTATATTTTAGTAGAGATTTAGCAATTGTTAATTATTGAAGAGTAAAATTTGGACTTCAAAAACTATTTTCACAACGGTGGTTGTTAAAGTTCACTCTTTTCAGTTGGGCCCTGTAGAATGAATTCAACTCTTTGCATTAGAGAGTATTGGTTTTGGTCCATGGGTATAATATATAATACTGGTGGTTGTCGTGTGTCTGTCTGTCTGACCGCATCTATTTTCTCAGAGACGAGGGTCGCACGTTCCTGAAACCAATACAACCTTGGTCTTTGGACGGTCAAGGGGCACCCACAACCAAGTCTTACATGCATTGTGTCAACATTGGTCTCCAAGGAAAGAAAAATAGACGCGATTCAGGACAGACAGACAGCAGACAGACGACACACCAGCATTTATATATAAACAATTTTTTTAAAAGTGGATCAAAGGGTCATCAGGGGTCTGCAAGGTCAAAGGAGGTGCAAATGAGGTTAACTGTTGGTGTATGGACATGAAACTTGGAAGATGGGATCGATTGTTGATGCCGAAAAAATTTTAAAGGTTACGACAAGGTCATCAGGGTTCCATTAAAGCCAAGTTGATTCGCAAAACCCAGGTGATAGCCTAGTATCGTGTATATATACCATATATATAAAAGATCAAAATTTTCCAATTTTGAAAAATGAATCCCTAAAATTACTTTTTTTGCATACATAAGCATAGCGTCAAGAACATGGATGCCTCAAATGACTTCATGATGTCTGCGAACAGATTTAACATCATATAAATAATAAACTTGATTACTATGAAATATTATTTACTATGAACATGGTTATGTATTGGAAATAAAGTGTTGGGAGTTCCCGCAATGCATCGCTTGGCTTCCTTCCATAAATCCACTCATCCATATATCCTTCTATCGGTTTCAAAACATATGAAACGTGGGACTATGATCTTCCGATGTGTCTTAAAGTTAACTCGTGTTATGTCCCTGCAGTGCAAGGACGTACAATTAAGTCAGCTGGGTTGAAAAAGGTAAGCAGCCCTATTATGGCTTGTAAATCCGTTTTCGTATTCTTGGGTTAATGTTCAACAGCGTACTAGAGAATCGTTAAAAAATGTTATACTTATAAAAATAATATTAGATTTTGTTGTCATGCTTTTTTCTCTCTCATCCTAATAATGTAACCAAAAAGAACCTTGAGAACATTATGGCCCAAAAGGTAAACAAATGGTGCTACAGTTAATCAATAAGACTTTAAATATTTGAAAATCAATTTCTAATATCTTTGTAAAACTGCTCCTCAATCCTCAATCACCATGGCCCAAACAACTTAGCACATAAACAGGTCAAGCACATATAAAACAAGGTAAACAAATCAGTTATCCTGGACAAACTTCAGCTTTCATGTCTACCAGCTTTCTGCGGTCAAATCTTGTGGATCTTTTAATAACAAAGTGATCACAGTTAGGCTCCCTACAGTATAATACCACAGGCCTGTATCCCATGTCCATGTGCTATGATGAGGTTATTTACTTGTCGTTATATTTAGTCATCAGTGAACATCCAATACCAATCGCTCTGTTTGAAGGAAAGTGGAATTAAGGTCAGAAATAGCAGGTGCGCACTAGCTCCAAGACAAAGAGAGAACTTTAAAACAAATTCTGAAATCAGTGTTTTGGGGCCAAATTGCTATTGATTGATTTATGTCGGTGGAGGGAGGAGGGCAGTTGTATTTCAACTCTATATCATCACACCTTTTCAAGGAACTTCAAAATCTTTACTCTGCCACACAAGTATTTTGCCCCTTGTTGTAAATCACAAACCCGAACAATTTTTTTTAATAAGCTTGTTGTATTCCAAACAATTATGTGCTGCAAACATGACGACCTGACCTGTGGTGGGGCCTGGCTTGAATTAGTAGCATTTTTCTCTGAATTTGGCCAAATTTAATGTAAATTTGGCTAATCTTCATGTGCTTCGTGCACATTATGGTCCCTGTTTTAGGCACTGTAGTCAGGTTACTGGGACGATCTGAGAAATTTCCCCAAAAGGCCCACTTTCCCCACCAAAGATTCCCCTTAAAGTAAATTTTTGAGTAAATGACAAAATACATGAGTATAAGGATGGATATTACAAAAAATAAAACTGTAGTATGAGTATAAAATTTGGTAAAACAACGCACGTCTCCCCCCAACTCTTCATTTTTTAGCATTTTGAAACAAAATAGGTTGCCTCCACATTGAGGCCATTTGCTCCTTCAAAATCAATGACTGCCTGGGCCGTGTGGAGAATGTGATTGAATCTTTTTATTTTTGCTCTCATTGACAACAATTGGTCCATTATTGATGACAAGTTATCGTATTGCATTTTTTAATGCTTAAAATACATATCTTTGTGCACATATAATCTTTTTTCATTATAACTTTTGACAAGTAAGTAGACTAACAAAACCTCACCCTCCCTCCCTCTTCTTACTCTACCAATATACAACACCTACATGTACATGTATTACGCCCACGAAGCAGAGTACGCACCGCTATGAAATGACTAGTTACATTTAGTACATACTTTTCTCCTTGTTGATTATAAATTCTGTGCAACTTTATCTGTCATCAAAGGTCAAATAGCACCAATTGTCTGAAATTCTAGTTCTTAAATTGGCTTAAAGAATTCACTTGGTGACCAGTAAATATAACGATTCAACAGATTAAAGCGTGAGAGACTGTCTGATGCGCCGCATGCGCGATTAATCAGTATAGGTTCATTTCACATGTTGATGAACGTAGCTTTACATGTTAGTGCTAAGTGCTGCTCAGAATTTTTTGTAATCCTCCCTTTTAAGTTGATTATATTATTTGGCCAAAACCAGTGGCCGTAAATTTCTTTTTGACATGTGGGGGGGATGGGGGGATAAAATTTATGAATGAAACGGGTTTGCGAAAAAAAGATCCATTACTAGCACAATGTGCGCACTAAGCGCGCCAAAAATTTGGTCATTTAAAGCTCAATCGTTAATGAAGTGTCACTATAACAATATTCGCGCGAAGCGCGCGAAATTGACCATTTTTTAAACTATTATGGTAAAAGTATAGGTTATTTTTGTCCAAACACACTGAACAAGGCAACATTGGGGGGGATGATCATATTGACTCGATCCCCCCTCATCACAATATTGGGGGGGATCTATCCCCCCCACCCATCCCCCCCCCCCCTCCCCGCCGGGATTTACGCCTATGGCCAAAACACAACCCTAACACCTCACTAAGACCAAATGTTTTCTTGCCTCCTCAGGCTGACCCTCGTGTTAAAGATTGGGGATTATTACTCTAAACAGTTTCTTAAAACAATTTCTTAAACTTCAGTCCTAAATAATTTAAAGCAAAATTGAAGTAATTACAGGTGCATGTTCCAATCCGTCTTTGGACCCCCTGATTTACCTGGAAGTAGTATCGATTTTTTTTTTTTTTTTTAATTTGCCATATTTTTCTCATTGGCGTCGTGAATTTAAGCCTTTAATCTATTTCATTTCCAAGATATAAACAAAAACTGACGAATTAATTGTTATAAAACATCAATATTAACCAGAGAAAAGTATTGAATATGGCTTTGCAATGGGCATTATTTTTTGCTCTACCATCAAAACCACACGTGTGTTCCCATGATACTTGATGGGGCATATTGCAAGTGCCAGGCTCATATCAATAGAAGACAAATAGACATAAATCGGATAAGCACCTTTAATCTTCCAAATGGACCGATTTAAATCTTAATATTTCGTCTTTGCTTTATTTATACACAAATAATAAAAAGGGTTTTTTTTTTCCAGCCGACGACCCATTCCAAAATGGTGGAGGGGCAAAAAACGTTTTTTTTTTTTTATTTTTGGCCTAACCCTAAACTAACCTTAAAACTAAAATGCCAAACCTTAAACCCTAACCATATTTAATCAGGTATTTGCAAAACAAGATTAGATTTGTATTTTCATAATCTAAACGACAACTACATTTCTTGAGAAAAGAGTAATACATTTGAAGGTCCAGAAACTTCTCCAAATTTCCATTAATCACCATCTTTTCTTTCAACTTTTCTGGTAATGGTCAACCTCTACAAGCCCTCAGTATTTGACTGCCCTGAGGCCTGGCCATGCCATCCATGTGTTTGCTCAAATGCATACTTAGACCAAGTCCAGTAATGGCCATTTGAATGATCCACAAGAAATTTTTTGATGACTGTAGCATGGACGCCACACAGCGTCAAAAAAAAAAACGTCCAGTTTCAAACAAGACTCGCGTTTAGGCAACCATGACAGCGAGATTTGTGCACTCGCTAACAGACGTCGAGTTTGACCAAAAAGACGGTGAGTTTCCAAAAATGACGTCGAGTTTAAAAAAAGACGTCCAGATTTTCGCGCCCATATTTTCGCGCTCAGATTTTCGCGCCACTTTTCGCTCCCACATTTTCGCGCCGAGAAGCACCGCCATGGAAGTTGATGGGCTCCAGATAACTTCTTTTGAATACGTACGACCAGTGGGTAGGAGTTCATTTATAACTGCTTGTTGAGGAAAAGCGGATAACAACTAGCCTTTTTATGTTTATCAATTTTATGTATTGTATGTTAACAACTACATTATAATCATTGTATTTGCACGTTAAATACTTCGAACTTCGTGGATGATAATATTTTAACGTTCTTAAAGAGCTTCAAGCTTTACTCGTCCCAGTGAAAGGTATGCCTTTCCTTTGAACTCACATGGACCTCGGTTGGTAGGATCATTCCCACGAATGTGGGATATATACTCATGGACTGCAGCAGCAGGGACTTCTGCCACAAAGATATTTGACTTACCCATGAACAAATAGTTTATAACCCGTGTTATATCCATGCTGAATAATGATACATCAGCCAAGTGCTTCAATAACGGCACATTGGTATCTTGCTGTAAATACATCAACGTAGTTGAAAATAATTTTAGCATACACCAAGAAACAATATAAGGCCTGCATTCCCAAACCAAACTATTTCCAAGGAAAGTTGTGGTAAAGAAAATAACACTGTTGTGGATGTCATGTCCTCCCCATCATCATAGGCATATAGTCATATTAAATACAAGTTTCATTTGAGATGATGATGGCTGTATATGTCATCCATTTGTTTATTTATTTATAAATACAAGTGAAATCTTATATAATCATTTTCTATTATGCAAGCATGGACTTTATTTGTGTACATGAACACGTGGCAGTAAAAAACTCAAAAAACTCAAAGAAATATTACAACAGATTCACGTCTGATAATGAACATGTTACTGTCCTAAAGTTACTGGTGAATCCTTAAGGACACATTAAGATGCGTTTCTTGCGCGTGAAATGTTTCTGAGAATGATTTAGCAGATTTTCTGATTTCAGACTTTCAATTACCTGACATTGACTAAGGTAGTGTTCAATTGAGATGCTTCCACTCCTATTTAAAGCTTTACTATACACGGAATTCATCTCAGCACGATGACATTTCCAGTGACAACAGATCTAGGACAGGTTTAACCCAGTATACAAGTTACTACCCCGGACAGATAGCAGTTTTGTTTCCTAGCACATTTGTCTTCAATCGGGTCTATTTTTGATTTTAATAAAATTGCAAAAGGGAACACATTCTGTTTTAACTGTAGGCCGATTCACATCACTCTCTACATTGCTCTGAATTAAGGGAGTGAAAACCTCACCCCTCCCCCAAAGAATGAAACTCCTGTAAACCACCAAAAATAAGTGACTTGAAATAGTAAATTTCCATCAAAAAAGAATGACAAATCACTCCACAAAAAAGAGTCGATTACATTTTTCTGTGTCCTGAACTCCCAAAAGTATTCCCTTCTTTAAACTCATCAACGAGTGGAAATTCATTCTTTGTCGTGATTTCCACCGTCTTTTTGAGTAGAAATTTGCTCTTTAAAAAAGTAAAATCCATCGTGTCGTTGTAGTGGTTTAGGATCGTTTCACTCTTTTGAGATTGGACATTTTCACTTGTTTTATATTTGAAAATGAAGTGTTTTGGGGTGCAATTCTTCAAAATAGTAACCCGAGTGTCATAAAAGAATCTTTATGTGCTCTCCCCTCCCCCCACACTACTCTTTTCCTCCCGCCCTCCCATGAACTACTAATTATCCAATCATCTTTGTTGTGTCACTGACAACAAAATACTATACGAAATATCTGCATTCAAATTCAAACGGAAACGCGCAGCTTTTTGTGAGTTTAAAGAATCACCTTATTATTTCAGGACACATTTGCAATATACTTGTCTTTTGCATCACCAACAGCTTTATCTGCAAGACTATTTATATAATTTCACAATCTTTGCTTAGCAGGGATGGAAATTGGGTTTCCCATTAGCTTATAACAAGGGTACAGGCTTCGTTTGAACCGTAAAAGTAATAAAGTATCATCCAAATAGAGTTGTCCAACTGAAAAAAATAGAGTAGTTGACCCTAAATATTTCCAAGAGTGATGAAATTCTCATGGAGTTTAACAATTTACTTGACTAACATTCTTAACAAAAACCAAACTGAAGACGCAAAAACAAAACAAAAATCCAAAAGTATTCCCTGTTAGAACATTTATATCTGTATTTAACGAACAACAAATTGTAAACAATAGAAAAATGGCTAACTCTCCATAAATTTAATCCCATTTGGGTAAACTGGATATTTTTTCCTAGTCGACACCTCAAGATAAATATAAACTTTTTTCATTTGCCCATTTTAATAAGCATACTTTATTGTAGTTATACCGTTGAAAGTATTAATGATAGCTGGTCTTGAAGTAACTTTGTATACTCTACAATTATTCCGTACTAATTTTGCTGGAGTCGAGCAAATGTTATGATTTTTCTCTCACCTCTTTGACCATTGGCTACACACAGCTTACCGGTGGGCCGTGGTTAATTGTTTGAAAAGCTGGGCATACTGCACAATGATATATACATTGGCCTTGACTTTGTTAACATTCCGTAGAGCTCCTTGGTGGCTCTTCTTGAACGCGAATCTGGACGTGAAAAAAACTCGACGTCTTTTCTATCTCTCCGTCTTTTTTCTAACTCGACGTCTTTTTTGTACACTCGCCGTCTTTTTTTGTAAACTCGAAGTGCCTTTTTTGTAAACCTCGACGTTCATTTTTTTGTAAACTCGACGTCTTTTTTTTGTACACTCGACGTCATTTTTTCTAAACGCGAAGACGTTTTTTGATTGACGCGTTTGGCGTGCCATATGTAGCTGCATAGGTCTGCATTACTTTTATACACTACGGATACATATGAATGGTGAAAAACCTTTTTCGGAAGAAGAACCCTTCTACATTCTAGAAGTCTTCTCTTACAAGTGAGAATCTCAAACACTTCTTGTGAGCGGTTTGGACTACAAATTGTCGCCAACCCCTCCCCTCAGACAGCAAAACACAACACTTCTATTCGAAAGATAGTAATAAATCATTTTAGAAAAGGCCGAGGATTTGACACGATGATCGTGTCAATAGCCATTTCTCTCTGTCTGGTGACATTACTGACACATATCGTGTCAATAGCCATGTCGGGCGAGGAATTGACACGATGATCATGTGGTTGACCATATGGTCCTGGACTTAATCTGGAGAATATTCTAAGTCCAATTTTAGTGCACATGCTCCAGTACCATATGGCAATATGGTCCTGGAGCAGTATTTGATTTTATAATTCTTTCTCCACTGCTCAAATGAGCCATGGATTTGGCCATATTGCTCAGGCCTGGCCCATTGTGGTATTCAAATATGGCTACACAGGAGCATATTCCAATTAGCTCCTTTTTTTTTATGCTCCAGGACCATATGGCAATGTGGTCCTGGACCATATTTGACAAATTTTTCCATATTATTTATGCTCCTATGGTCACTGGAGCATAGATTTCGGCGCCAAAAAATCTCATAATGCACCACCGGGGGTCCACTTGTATTCAAAGTGGATATGATGCGAACAAGAAAATACGTAAAGGGTCCCTCTTTTTTTTTTCCAACAGGCCGATATACGCGCGTACATCGATTAGGCTGTCACAACAGCAAAATATGGAAAAAAGGGTATGTTTGTTTTTGTAACCCTGAAATTGTTATATACAACGAGATCAAAATTCTCAAAAATAGGTAATTTTGGAAGTAAATCAACATAGACAAATGCCAGATAATTAAAAAAAATGGGTCTATTATCAATACAATCTATTTGCTTACTTGTTTAGGGTGGCAAAACTGACAAAAAGACTTGTATATGGTAGCAAAAACATACCAAATGCTTGTATAGGGTATGTTTTTAGTCCGTGGAAGTACTTGATTAGGGTGCATTCGAAGTCCATGTCATATGCATCATATCCATCTTTGAATACAACATACGGCCCTGGTGCCACCCACTAGTCCGGGTGCCACCGAAAACCCTGTTGTGTTCTTCAAAACTCTCTTTGAAAATGCTCTACTCGTACATGTATCTACATGCAGAAATAAAGAACTTTAAATAGAAGTAATATGTCATTTTTCATAATTTTTTGCCCCTTGCAGATCGTCTGCTTGGTACAACCACCACTCTAAGCCACAAAAAAACAATTCTGAGAAACCAAACCTAACTTGAAGCAAAATCGGATTGTTGCATCATCAAAGTTATTTACTACTCAAACTGATTCAGTTAGACAATTTGTTACTGCAGGGAATATCCCTCAGGTCATTTTAAGGTCCACAAGGTCAGAGGTCAAACTCCATCCTGTTGTCCATCCACATTATGACTGCATGTGGTGAAAATTTCTGAGAAATTTTGAAAATTTTTCCCAACACTTTAATTTCACCTTTTTAAACCCTGTAATACAAAGGTGAAGCAACTTCAAAAGCACCAAAATATTTAATGCCGAGAATCTAGCAAATGCTGAAGCCTCAAGATAATATCACAAGCAACAACAACAAATTTCTTGAATACTCAAAATAGCCATCTTGAACCACCACATGGTATAGGGCCTACATGTAAGAAGTCAGTTAATAGACATGAGTAATTTTTAAATATGTTTTCACAATTTTCAAAACTTGCATTTTTGGTGGCAGCTTTTAAATTCAAACATTCCCCCTAGTTTTTTATTCACAAAGAAATTAAATTTCCTGGCATGAAATTAAAGGTGCACGAGCGATCCACATATCGGGTGTCCTAAAAACTCGAAAATACTGCCATTTTGCCCGTGATGTAAGCTGAACATAAAAAATATTCCCCATCTGGACAGGATTAAGTTAAGAATGTTTCTTTGTTCCAAATGTGAAATTTCTAATTTCATATAGGAGCACATGCAAAATTAGCCCTTGTTTATATTGAAATTAAGCAATCACAATCAAAATCAAACCCTTTTCTCTCTTTTTAGACATTTCCGTATCCAAATCAAGTAAGAAATCTATCTATTGAGTGCTAATCTCTAATGAAATTACTATCATGACACAATATTTGAGTGCCTAAAACTTTCTCGTTGCACCTTTAACTTCTATACAAATCTTTGAACATTGGGGTGAAATAAAATGGGTACCAAGTTGATGTAGCCGTTCTTTTGGCTTGCCTTAAAGTTGCAAAAAGACATGCCCAAAACATGTGCACTGGGGGCAAGAGTGACACACACATGGCAATGGCACGCAGTGATGTAGCCCAAGAGGGGGTACAGTCCCCCATGGAGAATCTACC
>JAMKCH010048043.1:0-10976 GCA_023653785.1 Ophioderma brevispina
TCGAGGAAGTGATCCATCTGGTTCAGGCTTTCGGGTTCATCGTGAACCTGGGAAAAGTCGGTAATGGTACCTTCCCAGTCCCCTCAGTTTCTGGGGGGGCCCCCCCGACTGGACTTTGCATCGGCTCTGGTGAGGCCGTGCTCCGTCAGTAGAACGAGTGGTAGATGTTTCAAAATGCTGCCCGTTTGATCATGCGCAGTTACGACGGTAACGGGAGAGAATGTGGATGCGTTTGTTGGGCGTGCTTGCAAGCCTCATAGGCTTAGTCCCTCATTGCAGACTCCACATTAGGAGTTTTCAGATTCACCTCTCTCGCCATTATCGTCCTTGGCATAATCCCTACGCGGACGGGCCCAGTCCCCCGGGAGCTCCTCCCGGACATTACAATGGTGGACTCTTCGTACAATGTGAACTTTGGGAGTACCTTCAGTCCACTAGTTCCCTCCGTCCCACTCTGACTTCGGATGCATCGAAGTCGGGGTGGGGGGTAACCTCCCAAACCTCAGAGTGGCGGGACGGTTGGTACGGTCACTCAGTCCCGACGTCATATCAATATCCTCGAGTTATGGGCAGTGTCCTTCGCCTGCGGCGGTGGACTCCTTGTCAGGGGGAAGGCCAGTACTGATCGATGCGACAATATGACGGTGGTCACTGATGTCAACAAAGAGGGAGGAACCAGGAGTCCCAGCCTTGGCTGCGAGAATCTGAAACTCCTCAAGTGGTGCGCCCAAGGGGGACAAAGGCAGTGACCATTCATGTTCCGGGGGTGGAGAACAGTTGTGTGGCAGAGCCCTTCTCGAGAGGGGACTCGTCACACACTCCATTGAAGGTGAGGGGATCATCGGTGGAATGGCAGCTCCTTCCATCGGTTTGACGTGCAATTTGCAAAGGATCGAACGTCCGCATGTGGACTGTTCGCCTCCGCAGTGAACCAATCAGCGAAGAAGAAAAGGCTGATGCAGGAGGAAGGACCAACATTGGTGGCCAAGGGGGCAGTGATACGCATCCCATGTCCAGTGCTCAACGGCTTCTACTCAAAACCTTTTTCCTAACCACAAAGAAATCGGGGGGGAGGCCTATCTCAACTAAAGCCTCTCAATCTCAATACATGCGGCCCCAGAGGTTCCGTATGGAGACCCTGGCGGCAGTACGCAAGGCTTACAACAAGGTTGGTAGGGCGCTTACACTGGATTGAGAGACGCGATACTCCACGTTACCCGTCAACAAAATCCTCACAGAAATGGCCTGCGTTTCGCAGTGGGGTCAGTAGCATCCCAGTTCCAAGTTCTTCCTTTTGGTCTCTCAACAGCCCCCGGAACTTTCACCCGACTAGTCAAGTGGTAGGTAGCCGAGTGCTTGAGAAGGAAGGGGAGGAGAACTATTCGTATATTCTAGACGATTGGCTACTGTTTGCTCCGTTTACCCCCCTACTATGCAGTCGTTTCGCGAGGGGAAGTGATCATCTGGTCCAGGGGCTTTCTTTATGGTTCATCGTGAAGCTGGACAAGTCGGTCCTGGTACCTTCCCAGTCCCCTCAGTTTTTGGGGCCCCCGACTGGACTTGCATCGGGCTCGGGTGAGGCCGTCAGCAGAACGAGTGGTAGATGTGTCTAAACTGCGCCCGTTTGATCATGCGCAAAGTCCGACGGTAACGGCGGGAAGTGGATGCGTTTTTGGGTGTTGCAAGCCTCATAAGCTGATCCCTCATTGCAAGATCCACATGAGGAGTTTTCAGATTCACTCTTCGCCTTATTGTCCCTTGGCATACATCCCTTGACGCTGACTGTCCCAGTCCCCCGGGAGCTCTCCTGGACCTTCAATGGTGGACTCTTCCGACATGTGATGAACTGGGAGTACACATTCAGTCCACTAGTTCCCTCCGTCACTCTGACTCTCAGATTGCCATCGGAGTCGGGGAGGGTGGTGGGCTCACCTCCTCAACCTCAGAAGTGGCGGGCCGGTGGTCGGTCACTTAGTCCCGACGTCATATCATTATCCTCGAGTTATGCGGCAGTGTTCCTTGCGCTGCGGCGGTGGACCTCCTTTGTCAGGGGGAGAACAGTCCTGATTCGATGCGGAACAATATGACGGTGGTCACTTATGTCAACAAAGAGGGAGGAAAAGGACCCAGGAGGGAGGCCAGCCTTTGCCTGCGAGATATGAAACTCCTCAAGTGTGGCGCCCAAAGGGACATAAGGCTAGTGGCCACTCATTTTGGGGGGGAGAACGTTGCTGGCAGATGCCCTTTCTCGAGAGGGGACTATGTCACACACTCCATTGACGGTGAGGGGATCATCGGTGGAATGGCAGCTCCTTCCATCGGTTTGCCGTGCAATTTTCAAAGGACGAACGTTCCGCATGTGGACGTTCGCCTCAGCAGTGAACCATCAAAACTTTTTTTTTTGGCCCCGGCGTCGTATTACTCGTGGAGTCAGGGATCCTAAGGCTTGGGGAAGGGACGCGAAGGGCAGTTCGATTGGTCGGGGATTCATAGGCCCTTACGCTTTCCCGCCGATTGCCATGGTTCCGAGAGTCCTCGAGAAGGGGGCTCTTCCAGAATTGCCTGGTGCTGTTGGTGGCCCCTCTGTGGCTGACAAGCTGTGGTTCCCCGGAGCTAGATACTGCTAGTAGGGGACCCGGCAGCCTACCCCACGCGCGGGGACCTGGTAAGAGGCCTCCAGCCGATACGCTTGTACCAGGAGCGCACAATCCACGCTCTGAGCCTGGGATGTCTGGAATTCCGCCAACGCTACACTCAGGCGGGATTTTCTGAACAGGCTGCCGCGCTCGCTGATCAGGCAAGGCGAACGTCGACTAGAATTTCTTACAATTTCTAGACTCCGCCGTTAACATGCATGGTGTGTGCCGGGAAATAGGGGAGAGATCAGTCCAGATTCTGCAAATGTAGGTCAGGTTGCGGACTTCATACGGAAGTGTTTCAGGGGATGGGGCCGAGGTTCAACAGTCCGCGGTTATTAGCCAAGGCTATCGCGACAACTCCATGGAGGTTTCGGAGATGGTCTAACAGTCTCCTCGAGCCCCCACCTGACTAGCCTGGTGAAAGGTATGTTCACGGTTCGACTCAATACGATCCCTCGTACCACAGTGGGACTTACCGTGGGTCTTACAGTTCTTAGCGTCAGATGAGTTGCACACTTAAGGAATCAGATCTCCTAGGTTATTAGGAGACGGCACATTCCTGGTGTCAGTGCCTCTGGTCGTCGTGGTCTGAGGTTCATGCCATGTCCATTGACGAGGCGCACTTCGCTCGAGAGAGATGGAGTATCTTTACTCCCTCGAGCCGGTGTTGTCTACTAGACAGACTTTCTTTCACTCCTAAACAGTATTTTGCCAAAGAATGACCAAATTTGCGGCCGCTCTGAGAAGCCTTGGATCCAGTTCCGGGCTCTAAAGCGGTATCTGGAGTGTACGAAGGATCTTCGTACAACTTAACAACAACTGTTTATTCATCTCAGCCTCATATGGCCCTGCAGCTAAGAAACAGTGAGTCCGCTGGATTCTCAGTCATCGAGACGCCCACAAAAACCACATGATCGGGTTGATGGCTCATCGGTCAATCTCATGACGTTCGTTGCTAAGCCGCTTCTTCCTGGGCTTTTTTACAAAGGGTCTTCCATACCAGATATCTGGACACCCATTGGTTAGAAGTCCGCTTCCACATTCCGCAGGCTTACCTGTGAAGGATGTTTTGGTGAGGCGAAGAGGAAGTGTTGCCGTCCAGCTCTTCGGCGGGGTCGTCTTGTTCGAACCAGTAGCTTTAGGTAGGTCTTGAGGGTGTTGCGAGGCTCTGCGCTAGTACTTAGTTACTTCTGCGACCATTGTTCCGCCCACGGGACTGCCAGGGGTATTCTGTGCAAAAGTAAGGTTGGGAGGTAGCTATCCGCTAGGCAGTGTTTCCCATCTCAAATGTGGAGGGCGATACACGAGCGTACGATACATACCTTCACGACCTTACGCCCCACCCGCGATGTTAGTTGTCCAACCCACAAAAAGGTCGCTAGAGGGTGGCTGTGGTGTTGGAGAAATTTCGTTATGGGTAAGGGCGGAATCACTTTGCATTGGCGGTGATGAAGTGTTTCCTAATAAAGTAGTGCGTTGCGCTTACCGACTAGTCGGGAATGGCGAATTTTTTACAGTGGTAATAGTGGTTTCCGGTAGTGCCCAAATGAAACATTGTGCCAAAGTAAGTCCGGGGAAGAGTAGGGTCTCGTACGCTAAGGTATCGCCCTCTCACCTTTGAGAGGGGAATCTAATACGTTGGAGTTCGTGTGCGAATCCCATTCTCCATGCATCATTTATGACCAACACGCATAATGAAGCTTGTCACTCTTTTGCGATAGTGTCTGGCATTGTCTGGGCCTATGAAATGTAAAGATTCACTGCACCACCACCTACGTAACCCCAACCACCTGACGACGGTCATGACTCTACTCCACTATGTTCGCATTAGATCTAGATGAGATAGACCTCATGGCGTGATATGTTATGTAGTCCAGAAGTACGTAAAATAAGCCCCTCTAATAATAGAGGTAGAAGATTCTTGATGTTGCTGTTCTCTACCAATTCTCCTACCTGACAGGAAAATCATTTATGTTATCCACTCGGAACTCGTAAATACCTCAACACTCATCTTAGAACAAGATATTAAGCTAAATAATTTACAACAACCTGACATTAATCTTGATGTTTGTCTCTCATATTCAGGCCAATAACCAATTAACTTGTATCGACAGACAGACCGCGGTAGGTTTTGATGGCGGTTGGGCGCTGTAAAAAATGCAAAGTACTTTACTTTTGAACACAAATATGTACTTGAAAACTTGATGTTAAAGAAGTCAATTGAGTCAGTGCCATAAAGAGGGAGACTCGAATGGACTGCGCATTAGGCATAGGTATCGCAATGGGCTCGGTGAGAATATGTATAACATCTGAATCCAGCCTGCAAACGCGATTCAAACTTTGTCAGGAATCCTCCTCCGTTTCTCTATATATATGACAAACGTCATGAGCCTGTGGGAATAAAAACGGGGGAGAATATAGACGGGAATTCACAGTCGTTGAAAGTGGGGGACCCGGATCGTTAAGTCGCGCACCAAAAATTTACTCCATCAAAACTTGAGATTTTGATATCAGAAGAAAAACATTTTTTATTTTTTACCTGTGAAATTTGAGGCCCAGAAAACGTTTCCTTTGGATGGTATGAACAGAAACGTCTCACAAGTGACTCGACCACAATAATTCACACAGGTCCTATGAGTCAAATTAGTACACGGTTTTCCAAACGGCTGGACAGATTAACTCAAAAGATGTATGGATGTTTTGGTGCTATGCTTCCATGTGTGCAAGAAACACCTTTGAAGGACACGCAGAGATTTGCTAATCGAAACATCAAAGTATAATAAAAAATCTATGTATTGGGATCTTTTGTACTTAATATGAGGGTTGTGATACATAGCCTACAAGTAATTGGGTCAAAATCGGCCGCACATTTAAGAAAATCCAACGTGAGCCAAAAGGGTCCAGGTAAATGTGCATCGGTTTTGTAAGCGTTGGGTATTGCACCCCATGACCTGTACAGTTTGAAAACATGTACATATTGACCTTTGTGTATTCTGGACTGCTGTGACCACAATCAGCTGGTAGTGTACATAACCTTCTGTGAAAGGACGCTATTGCCATGTACGGGTCAACGCATCCAGAATGGCTTGCAGTGAAATTGCAAAAGGTATAGAATAAGTGTGGCATGGTTATGTCAAATAAACAGCTACCGTAGGTTTTTTGTGCTAACAATGATTTTTCTTGATGTGTTGGTTTCATAGGACCGACTGTCAGAAAAATGGATGTTAAATTTTACAGAACGCTGCCCTTCTCAAGGGAGGAGGAAGGAAAAACGGTTAGTACAGGGGAATTGAAATCGAGTGCAGTTGTGTTTTAATGGACACTTACGATGTTCGTTTCCTTATAAGGAATAAAAAAGTTATAATTACTAGGTCCCGCTTTAGTTAAAACGGTCACCATAGACTTTCCCTGGAGGTTTACAAATTTGCAAAAACAGGTTGCTGCTATCACCCCCAATCAATAAAAGGCATTTTCAGTTCACAACAGCTCAAGGGAAACTCAGGTGGGGGGGGGGACTGAAGCGGTGTAAACATACTCTGCAAAACCTTAGTGTAACTTGTGTTGATTAGAATTACTTCCAATTACCATGATTACACCGTCGTTATTTTGCCAAATGACATGTTTTTTATGTAGCATAAACAGAACCAGTGTCATTGATTTTGATGTAGAAGACGCAAAGCAGAACCAATGGTATGGATTCCCACCAGGCGATCCTGCCTTGTGTTTACGGCCATTTTCCTCTATAGGGACCGGACGTAAGGGATAAAGTAGATTATATGAAGTTACCTGCAATAATTTCAAACTGCACTGTAGCTGTTCCTCCCAATTTGCTCTTGTGTAAGCCAGCGTGGATGTCAGAGGTAACTTTGATGTCATACTTGCCATGCTTTATGGAATTTGTGTTGTAGGAAGTTCCGTTTTCAATTGTGATATTTTTAACATCCACGATGTCCCCGTTGGTAGACAATAAATGTATCTGAACAAGATAAGCCTTCACACAGGCCGCGTTGTCGTTATCATGTAGAGCTTGTACGGGCGGTTTCCAGGATATTAGTACGTCGTTCACAGATGATGACTTGGCAACCAGTTCCATCGGTGCAGATTTAGTAGTGTCTTTACAACGAAATAACAAAGTAATACAATATTTACATATAAATACAAGCAAATTGAACAAGTACGCCTATATTTATCAAAACCAAACAGTGATTTATTCATGGATGAACGAGAGAATTTTCCTTTCGATGTCCATGGCCGTTGGTTCTTGGAAGTGCGCGGTTGAAGAGTGCCTCAAAGATGATCCAGCCTATGGGCCGTTCCCCTGTTAGCTTACTTTTACATGATCTGGACACCTTTATTTTTTTCGCTGATTCCAATAGTAAAAATTACAAGAGTTGGCGGGCTTACCGGTAAAGCTCAACCAAAGATGAGTAAGTGAAGCAACCAAGTCCTCACTACATCGTCATTGCATCTTTCTTAGGTGTGTGGAATATTATTTTACTGACCATAGGGGGACTCAAGTCAACATAAACATTCAAATTGTTGATAATTGATTTTTTTGTGCATTTTCCCTTGCGCTACACGCAGGGGGTCAGACCCATGTACAGGGGGTTAGCATGAATTGATTTTAAATTGATTTACCCTCCCTGCCATGATATTGATTATCTCTGTATTTGAAAAAACCTAAAGAGTGGAATTTTCCAGTTTATCACCCCTACAATCTCTCCATGTTCTTTAATTTCTAATTTATCAAACTTAAAGCAATAATAGCACATTTTTTGAAGAGCGCGCCCAATTTTTCAAAAATGTTTAGATTTTTACACGGTTGCATTGGTAACTGGCTAGTACACTATACCTGTGAATGGTTAAGCTCGAAAATGTCTGTGTTGCAAACGAAGGAATTTTGTAATTAGAATTAATATCAGAGATCTCCGATAATAATTCAACGGCTGCTGGAAACGGCCTTCCAATATGAAATAGCCGGGAAATAGCACCATGTTCGTGTCTACGCTCATCATTAGTTGTTTTATTGGTTCAGGCAAGTCAAGTTAGAGGTCATTTTCTTGAGGTGGCACTATTTCATCATGGACGGACATTAAACTTAGCATTCCAGCATTACAATCTGGGATCCCAATTCTAATTACAAAATTGCTTATTTAATGATAAATACGCATTTTTTAGCATTCTCGTTCGCAGGTGTAGTTTCCTAGACAATTACCAAAATAACTGTGCAAAAATATCAAATTGTGAAAATAGGGGGCGCTCTTCAAAAAGTGCTGTTATTTCTTTAATGAATTACCAATTGTACTGACTGGTATGAAGGTATAATCACTAAAGCTGTATCCACCCGAGTTGTGAGCCGTTATCCATAACGTGTAATGCCACCATCTAGAGAGGTCAGGTATTACTGCAGAGTATACGTCTGTGGTTTGGTTAGATTTATCCAAAATTGGGATAATTAGCGAGTTGGCTTGAAGCTGAGTGAAATGACTGGTGTAATGAACTTCAAAGTGTGTAAGATCAATATCCCAATCATCTTCCTTTGGCGGAGGCTTTAAAAAGAGAGATGGAAATTTAGATTTTATATCAATAACAGCTAGATGGATGGATTGATTGCAATTCAGAATGGAGCTATGCATAACTACAGATCTATAGCAGAGATACGTGTATGTTACCCTCATTTCATATTGTTGGGTGAACCCTTCTCAATGGAATGGACGTCGGGATGGACGTCTGCAGTACAATATTTTGGACACGTTCAAGTGGTATTACACATATTATATGGGATATTAAGGATAAACTTTATGGCTACCATGCGCAAAAGCAAACATGACAAGGGTCAAAATCTCCGTTTAAACTTGCATGATTCCACGCTAAACCAGGCGTGAAGCAGAAGATTAAGGTGTGTGTGTGTGGGGGGGGGGGGGCTATTTATCACAAATATCTGAAGTTATGACATTATCATGACATTAAAATATCTTTCTTCAATTCTAAATCTTTTGGTGTTCGTGTGCGAGCCTAATTTCTCCATGGTGCATTCTATGCTGTGACTCTTTTTGCAAACGTGTCTGGCATTAGTCTGGACCTTTTATACGAAACAAACGATATACCACCACAACCCCTTGATCTGTTTTGACGGCTTAGTGTAAAATGCGAAAGCGCTAGTGAATTCAGCAGCCTTAAATAAGTGCAGGATCACACGCAGTTTGTTCCGTCGAGGTTGCCAAATTCACTACCGTTTTACGCTAAGCCGTTTTGATTTGACGACGAGTCGACGACCTTGATTCCACTATATTCATCAGGCGCGGATCCCGGTAATTTTGCAAAATCTTGCAAAATCAGCCCATTTTGGAAGCTTTTGGACAAGTTTCAGCCTTTCAGCCCCCGGTAATTTTGACGTTTTTCAAATCCTGGATCCGCCACTGTTCATAAGTTAACCATGATAACCTTATATCAGAACAAGAAGACAAGCTAGTTAACTAACCTGCCAATTAATCTGCACGTCTCTCATATTAGGTCGCTCACAATCAACTTGTATCGATAGAATAGAAGGTTTCGATGGTGGTTTGGGCGCTGTAAAAAGACAGTGTTAATACAAAATATGTATTAAAACTTTTGAGTTATTTTAGGTAGCTCAATTGGTCAGCATCATTAAAGCGAGCCTCCTATTATTGCGAATTAGGAATTGGCTCATTGAGAACCCAATAAGACCTGCATGCACAAAGATTCTCATCTTTATTTGTCTCCTTTCTATACAATACAATACAATATTTATACCCGGTATTTACTGAGCCTGTCGTGAGCCTTTTGGAAACTAGCTATTAGATTTGCTATCAAGTACACTGGAGTTTTTGACCACCAATCATGCTCCAGGAGCAGGTCTCCCTTGCTAACCTCAAAGGGCAGCTATTGGGGTTTCTTATCTTTTTTGGACTTTTAATTTCCCCTCACAAAGATAAAAAGGTGTCCATCAAGTCCCGCTGGCGAGTTACGCAAAGGCCATCAAGTCCCGCTGGTGAGTTACGCCAAAGCCATCAAGTCCTACTGGCAAGTTACGCAATATTTATCAAGTCCCTCTGGAGAGTTACGCACAATCCTTACGCCAAAGCCACGACGTTCCACCTGCGAGTTACGCCAACCATCAATTCTACTAAGCGAGTTACACCAAATACATCGAATTCCCACTGGAGAGTTACGCCAAGCCATCATTCGCACCACGCGAATTACGCCAAGCATCAAGTCCCCTGCGAGTTACGCCAAAGCCCTCAATTCCCCAGGCGAGTTGTGGCAAAGCGACGAGTTACAATGCGGTGTATATACAGAATTGGGGAAACAGTCACGACTGAGCGAGTACGCCAAAGCCCTCATTCCACCTGCTAGTTGTGGCAAAGCGAACAGTTACAATGCGGTGTATATACAGAATGGGGAGTTACAATGCAATGTACACGAATGGGTTAAAGACTAATAGGAACTAAAAGGGTATCTATACTATATACTACATTGATATCTGTGTCTACCCGGTCTGGCATTATCTTATGCTTTGACATACAGATGTCCCAATAAAAACTATACATCAAACTAAAAACTATAAACAAATATAAACTGTGTCATTTTTGCAATATTTTGACTTTATTTGTTAGACAGATCCTAAGCTAAATCCTGCTTTTAATTCCATCCAATTTGAGGGACCCTAGCGAGATATTGTGCATTGAACACAAAGGATAAATACCACTTAGGGCCACAGTTTCACCTGAAGGGTCAAGAAACTAAGGTATAAAGGGTGTAGCATCATTGTGATTAAATCGTTTTCAAACAAAAGAAAATTGTAGCAGGATCAGAGTGAATGTATTACATGCATTGAACTACGCAATACATATTTTACAGTGAAAATGAGGGACTCACTCTCAGGATTAGAGTGACATGAGGGACTCCACTCAGGGGCACTAATATCATGATTCATGTAAATTTGGGGAATTTGACTCTGAAACTAATATAACAGTCTAATCGGTTGAGGGACAAATGGTGTGTACAACGCTCGAATGTGTAGAAGACAATTAAACCTTTGCCTCCCCTATTCCCCACTCCTCCATAGATGCCATGAGGAATATGATGAAAGAAAACAGTGTTCAACAAAGAGCAATAAAGTAAGGATGGTTTGCGTTCAAAGGTCTCATTTACTTTTAACAAGGGTTTTTTTTGGTTCTAATCTTCTTTTATTTCCCAATGCTACATGTTTTTATTTGCAATTGCGACATTATAAAGTTATAATTATTTTAAAAAAAAAAAAAAAAAAAAAAAAAAACTTTTTATTTTAATTTTCAATAAATAATGTTCTTGAAG
>JAMKCH010048044.1:0-18003 GCA_023653785.1 Ophioderma brevispina
AAATGTTTCATAAGTGGGATACAGATTTTTTTTTTTAATGGAATGGCCAATGGATGCCAAGTACTCCCAGTGAGAGGACTGGATTCTTGGCAAGTAGGGCCTATAGCAAAGCAATGCGAAGTGACCGGAACACTGAATACAAATGGTCTTTGGGCATTTTTGAGCTACTGCTAAATACCATCCCAATGGGATGATTTAGCCCATTTCATCACCTCCATTATAAGGTAAAAATTTGATATTGATAAAAACTGTCAGATATTGACGATTGATACTAAAAGCGGGATAAATGCCCAGAATATTTTCTACCACATGGCATTTTCTACTATTCAACTGGAGTTACAGAAAATAAATTTTAACTTCTTTTGCCAGAAGCATTTCTGTCAAAACTGAAATTTGAAGCCTTCCACAGAAAAAAGGAACAGTTGGTTGGCCTGAAGCTGTGGTCTTGAACATAACATTCTCATCACATTTTGAGATGTAGTCTACTATTACAACTCAAAAACCTGGCGCTCTTACATCTTTGACCTATCTAATAATTCATATTATCTATTCACAATTACTTTTTTTGGTGAAATAATGACAGAAATTTATTTTCTGTTTGAAATCATGAGAATATCCAGGTCATGTCAGGATCAATCAACATTATTTTTTTTTTCCTATATTTTTTCCTTGTACACATTATATCATGTCTGGATTCCAGCTGATATGAATCTTGATTTCAATAATGTAGGGCTACTAATTGCAATCTGTAAAGTGATTCAGTCTATTTTCACTAGTGCCGTCAGCAGCTACTGTATAAGTTGAAATTTCCACGTACAGATATTTCCGCGATTTTAACAGTTTTGCCAGATGCGTGAGAATTTAATTTCACGGAATTGACATCAATGGCAATACATATCTATTGGAAAAAGTTATTTTCGCGGGTTTTTATTTTCACGTTTTTATGTTCACTCGCAAAATTCGCGAAAATAAAAACAGTGAAAATTTCCACTTATACAGTATATGTTACAGAGACGACATACCCTGTCAGAACAAATTATATCCTCCGTATTACTAGTTTGCCATTTGAATCACTGGAATTTTTCATTGAAATCTGGGAAAGTTTAGAGTGATGATTTAGAAACACTATATTTTAATGCAATTAAATTACAACAAACAAACAAAGTGCTGATAAATTGTGCAAAGATTTTCAGAGTACTGTCCTGAAAAACTATTAAACTTAACTATGAAACTCTCTGTTGCTTTGGTGCAATCACTAAAACCTTCCAAATTGGCCTGTGAAATGTAGGCATAACTTTGGGGATGGCAAATGTTATGTATAAACTGATATGATTTTGAGTCCTTAATATTATGATGGGAAAGAATAACAGAACTATGGGCTTTGCTCCTGAATCCCTATGACATATTAATGACCTGGCTAAACACTGAAATCAAGAATTTCCAATTTCTCTTTACTCCCAAGCTGCACTTTTTTAATCTTTGTGTTACACGACTTCTGAACATAAGCAGGTCCTAAAAAAAAAAATGAATATGATACTTCTCACATTTCAAAACATCATGTAACAAAAAAAAACACATTATCAGTTGCTAATGATCTACTAGTATAATGAAATATTTTACACTAAAAAGCACCTTAACACCATGTCAACAGACCTACAGCCGAGAATTCTTGTAAAATTTATGTGCATGCCTTTGAGTATACACCATCAAGTGATCAAGATAAAATTTTAGATTCACAGCATGTGTAGATTGTATGCCTATCTCTCTCTGAGGTGATGGATTTACATTTATTGTACCGACTGTACAGAGGAATTCCGTAGACTTACATGGAAACGTTGATTGCGGATTATGCACGCAAGCTTGACACTTCCCTTAAAGTCTATGCGCTTCCTTTTGGGGAGGCTCTTGGTGGTGGATTGCCGGATGTATGATTTGTTGGCCGTAGACATGGAAGTGTTAGCTAGCTTTGACTATCTTGACCCCCAAATAGTTAAGTATGTAGTATGTGGTCTAGACTCAATTATTATCAATCCTCTTTAAAAAGGAATGGTTGAAATTCATGCAATGTAATGATGACAGTAGTGAAACTTAATTAGTACGTTTGCCACGGGAAAGAAAAGATTTCCTATAAAAATATATAAATAAAATCATGAAACTGTCGTTAGGTGTTGTAGCAACTTGTCTTGCCTTGAAATCAAATTATGATGATCTTAATTCATACACTAACCAAAAAGATTATAAGTTGGCCTATAAACCTTCGAAGGGTGCACAATATACACACTCCACGTTTAGTGCAACTTGGTAGTTAGTTCCGGTAAAAAAAATCTGTGCGAGATATTTTGCAGTCTTTGGGGAATGGTTTTCCAGTGAGAATGGTATATTATATTAAACATTCTTATTCAGGGGCGGGGTTTAGTAAGCAAAAACACACGCAATATGCATGGTGTGCCTACTCTTATATTAGACGAATTAGATAGTGCGAGACGATATGTTTACGCGCGCGTGTATAAGGTTTACGCAGTGCCACGCAGCTAGTAGGGTTGGTTTCATTTTGACAGCGGGGGAATAATTTTGCCTTTTTTTAATGTTTTCTTTTTCATGTTTAAAAATATTTCGGTGATTAAGACAACCCAAACTAAATAAGAATGAGACTTAAAAGATAGGATTGTTGTTTTGCCTATCTAATATCGTGTCATATTGGATGGGCAGTCCAATATTTTTAAAGTAGTGGATACCGGCTGCGCGGCATCCACTACTCTAAAAATATTTGTGAAGGCCCATCCAATATGACACGTATTAGATAGGCAAACACAACAAATGCTATTCTTTTTTCTCTAAGTGATGACATAGCGTTGATCATCCCTGAGATATAAAAAAAAGTTGAAAATCGATTCTTGAAGAAAAATAGGCCCGGGACTTCTGGCCCCGGTTGAGAGCAGCTATGCGGCTTAGATGTCGACTTAAAATAGTGATGCGTTGTTCATAGTACTTTTCTTAAAATGAGACTATTTCAAAAAATGGCAAATTCTTGAAAGTTCAGTTGTGATCTATAGAGAAATCAATGCCAAACATTCAAATAGTGTCACGCGGGGTGTCCTGATTGGAAATTAGAGAGCATGATGTGGTATTTTTACGTGGATTTCAATGGAGCGTCATTTAATTTAGTGGTGTACACCCATAGGGCGCACACCACTCTAAATAAACGCTCCATGACAATTACACGTTAAATATACCCACATGCGCCCTCTGATTTCACCCGGTGACAATATTTTGAATGTTTTGAAATTATTTCGCTACAGAGCACAACTGAAACTTCAAAAAAATTCCAATTTTGCTACCATCTAGTTAAGATTTTAAGAAAAAAGGCATAGGAAACAGCGCCCCCACTATTTTGGGCCGACGTGTACGCCTCATACCCACTTTCGATCAGGGCCGGAGTCGAAAGGGCCTCCTCATACTTTCTACACAGAATCGAATTTCAAAGATTTGTGATACTCTCATCGATGATCAAGCTGCCTGCTTTCACTTTTGTTATAATATTACACCCTCTCACTGGCAACCGGGTCCCAAAGGACTGCAAAAATAAATATCTCACGCACGTTTTGTTATTTTAACGGAACTACCTACATTCCCCAAGGGGAGTGTTAGTGTGGGGACCTTTGAACAACTTGAAACATTGTTTTGATTTTTTCTTAATTTTTTACAAATATGACATTTTTTAAGAAAAGTGTCATTTTTTCTTCCCCACGAAACATGAAACGGGGTATGGCTCTCCAAGTGTAATTGAATATGTTCTAAAATATTCCATTTTCGTGCATTTGGCTTTCTTGACCGCGTTTCTCAAAGAATACAAACTGTTAAAAACACGTTTTTTGTGGACCAAATATGATTGTGAGATCACACAACCTTTGGAATTGTTTTCAAGTAATGGCTAAATAATACATTGAACACATCACTAAAGTAATGGACTGCTTATTTGACGGACAACCCACCCTCATCGGCTGTGCCTATAGCGCATGTATGACAAGATTGCCGTGCAAATAATAAGGGGTAGAGGTGGGAAAATAGTAATTTTCGCATCTTTGATGTGTACTTTTTCTTACTTTTTTTCTTCTTAAAATAGTTTATATACGGTCAGATAAACCTACCATGTCTTTTCTTCTATAAAATACCTCTTGGGATTAGTGTGGTGTATTAAATGACAAATGAAAAACTCGACGACACGCGTTTTTTGGTCAAAAAATGAGGGAAACGTGGTTTTGACATCCCGCTTCCCTTAAAAACGATAAACAAAGCGAACTGGATAGATACTTAGCTATTAAGTAGTTTTTAGTAAAAAACACACCACGCCATTAGATGGAATTTCAAAGTACCAGTTTGATTTCGCGAAGTTCAAACAATCAGTATCTCAATCAGGATTGAGCCGAATTGCAGTCCATAGCGAAAACACGGCATCAATCGACCATTTTCATGAGCACCTTGTCTTCGAGCGATTTCTTTTGTTAATCGTAAACCATTGAGTTTTTCAAAAGCGATTTGGTCAAATATAGATGTCTAATGTAAAATCTTACAAAATTAATGAAATCTGAGGTCCTTTCAGACTCCGAAATCGCAATATCATCGTGAAATGAAGTCCCGATAGCGCTCAACGGGCGCACACCACTAACTAAACCGCTCCATTGAAAAATACACGTAAATGTACCACATCGCGCCCTCGATTTGCACCCGCGTGGACAATATTGTGAATGTTTTGAATTATTTCGCTATAGAGCACAATGAAATTGTCAAAAAAATTCCAATTTTTGAACAATTCTAGTTAAGATTTTAACGAAAAAGGAATATGAACAGCGCCACAACTGTTTTGAGCCGACGTGTACGCCATCCCTTTCGACCAGGGCCGGAAAGCGAGGGCTACTGTCTACACAGAATCGAATTTCAAAGATTTGTGATACTCTCATCGATGATCAAGCTGTACTCTTCACTTTGGTATAATCTACCACCCTCACTGGAAACCGGTCCCCAAAGGACTGCAAAATATCTCACGCACGTTTTGATGTTTTACCGGAACTACCCTCCATTACACAAAACGTGGGGCGATTTAGTGTTGTGCGCCCAGAACCTATTGAATAAAACCCTCGAAAAGCTTGTTAGATTCACTTCTCAAAAATGAGGAGTGCACTGTTTTTAAGGTTAAATATCAAAGGAGGTCCCTAACAAGCATAATCAAAAAATTTGGGACAATTTGATAAAAATTGGGTTTATTACAGCACCACTGCCATGACGGGTGACCAGCCTACTGATCCTAACCCATTTAATAATGCCATATAAAAGGCATGCCGATTTTTTTTTTTTTTTATTCGTAACCCTCAGCGTGGTCGGCAAATATCTGCTGTTACTTTGCATTCTGTCAAAATAAAAATAGGCTTGACGACTCGACCTGGTGAATTCCATCCTGTTACTTTTTGGACATGATGTGGGGTTGTCCGTGACATGGAGCATTGTTACCATCATCAGGTCGCATGGTTTACATTAGCCTTACTTATGACTTCATAGATCTCAGCTGATAGGTCTATTAATAGTCGGTTTTGTTGAAAACAAAGTTTTATAGTGAAGTAACAAAAATGATACTGCAGCTAAATTAAAAATATATGTAGGCCTACTATTAACCTGCAATACTAAGCTTCCTTTCGATCATATTCCTCAGTAGGGATATCGGTATAATTTACATATATCCTTTGACCTACATATGACTTATTCCATTTTAAATCATTATAGGTTATTGTAAAGGGTTATAATGTCCTGTAACTGTGATTCACGGACCAGACAGACATACCACCACGCAGAAAGTTGGGTTTCAATTAGGGGTTCATTATAGTATATTGGGTATGAATGCTTGTTTATGCCAGACGAGGGCTTTCACCCCCGTTCATGTATACCCAGGGCTTGAAAAAATGTAAATTTTCCCGGGAAGTGGTCGCGTTTCTGCCACAGATTTTACACTATATCTTATGTGTAAATTTCCCTCCCAAAATGGTCTAGTTTCCCTCCAAAGCCAAATTTCCTCGGAAGGAGCTTCCCAAATTCCCCATTTTTTGAGCCATGGGTATACCGTACTTTTTACCAACTATCTATATTACTAAAAAACATTACTTGTGGTTTGTTGTTTGTTTGTTGTTGTTGTTGGATTGTTGTTTGTTTGTTTGTTTGTTTGTCCGGCATGCGTTTCGCCGTCCTTTAACATAAGGGTATGAATTTTGCGTTTTTTTATGGTGGTTAGAGCTGGACGTAAGAGGTTTGTGGTCAGTTTTTCAGGGGGCATGGGGGTCAAGAGTCATCTAGGGGTCATTAGTGGAACTGGCCGTGCTTTGATGTATGGATATGAGTTCTTGGTGTGGTGGGTGAGTTTCGCTGTACGAAGTTTAGTGGTCATGTTTTCGACAGGTCATTTGGGGGCTTCAAAGGTATCCAGGGGTATTCATCGGGTAACTGGAGCGTGCCTTTGACGTATGGATATGAGTTTTGGTGTGGTGGTGGAAGTTTCGACGTACGAGTTTTGTGGTAACGTTTTCGAGGGGGCATTTGGGGGTCACAGGTCAGCCAAGGGTCATAATTGGGTAACTTCGCCGTGATTTGAGGGTATGGGATATGAGTTTTGGTTGGTGGTAGAGTTTGCCGTACGAGTGTACGTGGTCACGTTTTCGAGGGGTCCTTGGGGGGCAAAAGGTCATCCAGGGGTCATTATAGGTAACTTGGCCGTCTTTGACATATGGATGTGAGTTTTGTATGGTGGTAGAGTTTCGCCCGTACAAGTTTAGTGGTCATGTTTCGAGGGGTTCATTTGGGGTTCAAAAGGTCAAAGGGGTCATTATTGGGTTAACTTGGCCGTGCTTTGACGTATGGATATGAGTTTTGGTATGGTGGTAGATCTTTGACGTACGAGTTTAGTGGTAACATTTTCGAGGGGTCATTGGGGGGTCAAAGGTCATCCCAGGGGCATTATTTGGGAACTTGGCCGTGCTTGGACCTATGGATGTGAGTTTGACGGGGTTAGAGTTTCGCCGTACGAGTTTAGGGGTCCAAATTTGAGGGTTCATTTGGGATCAAAGGTCATCATGGGTCATTATTGGGTAATGTGGCCGTGCTTTGAACGGATGGATAGGAGTGTTGGTATGGTGGTAGAGTTTCCCGTCAAGTTTAGTTGTCACATTTTGAGGGGGTCATTGGGGGGTAAAAAGGTCATCAGGGGTCATTATTGGTAAAATTGGCGTGCTTTGCCTATGGGATGGTGGTTTTGATATGGTGGTAAGAGTTTCGCCGTACGAGTTAGGGTACATTTTCGAGGGGTCATTTGGGGTCAAAGGATCAGGGGTCATTATTGGGTAATTTAGCGTGCTTTGATGTCTGGGTATGAGTTTTGGTATGGTTGGTTTCTAGGTTTCACCGTAATAGTTAGTGGTCACATTTTTGATGGGTCATTTGGGGGGCAAGGTCATCCAGGGGTCATTATGGGTAACTTCGCCGTGATTTGACATTATGGATATTAGTTTTGGTATGGTGGTAGAGTTTACCATACGAGTTTAGTGGTCATGTTTTCGAGGGGTCATTTGGGGTCAAAGGTCATCAGTGGTCCTTATCAGGTAACTTAGCCAATTTCGGCATGGTGGTAGAGCTTTGCCGTCCGAGGTTTGGAGGCACGTTTTTGATGGGTCATTTCGGGGTCAAAGGTTCATCCAGGGGTCATTAATTGGGTAAACGTGGCATGTTAATAACTGACTTAAGTGCTCGGGGTGCTAATTAGGTCGAATACATCCCTTCTGGAAAACATCAAGTATAATTATCTAGCGGGGAGAAATCATCTAGCGGGGGCCCGCGCGTAGAGCGGGCTCCCCGCTAGTTACTTACAAAATTAAATCATTATCAAATTCAGTCTGAAATCCACATGATTTTTTACCACTTTCGGCGTGCCAATATTGAATGTGTTGGAATCTATTTCGCTATAGAAGCAACCACTGAAACTTTCAAAAAATTCCCATTTTTTGATACAATGCTAGTTAAGATTTACGAAAAAGGCATATGAACAGCGC
Organism: Ophioderma brevispina; assembly: GCA_023653785.1. NCBI lineage: Eukaryota > Metazoa > Echinodermata > Ophiuroidea > Amphilepidida > Ophiodermatidae > Ophioderma > Ophioderma brevispina. The sequence goes on from JAMKCH010048044.1 coordinate 8,085, forward strand.
CACCACTCTTTTGAGCCGACGTGTCCGCCTCATACCCACTTCCTGCGATCAGGGCCGGAAGTCGAGGGCCTACTTTCTATCACAGAATCGAATTTCAAGATTTGTGATAATCTCATCGATGATCAAGCTGTACTCTTTCACTTTTGTTATAATTACCACCCTCACTGAAACCGTCCCCAAAGGATGCAAAAATACTCACCACGTTTTGGTATTTTCCTGAAACTACCACCATCCCCAAACGTGGAGGATTTAGTGTTGTGCGCCCTTTGGAACACAACTTGAAAACATTGTTTTTGATTTTTTTTCTATCTTATTTTTTACAAATATTGGACCCTTTTTTAAGAAAAAAGTGTCATTTTTTGCTTCCCCACGACACATGAAACGGAGTTATGGCTCTCCAAGTTAATTGATATAGTCTAAAATATTCCATTTTTCGTGCATTTTGGGCTTGCTTTTAACGCCGCGTTTACTCAAAGAATACAACTTTTAAAACACCGTTTTTTGGTGGAAGACCAATATATGTTGAGATTCAATCAACCCAACCGTTGAATTGTCTTCAAGTTATGTAAATAATCATGAACACATCCATCAAGTAATGATATGCATTATTTGACGGACAACCCCCCCCCTTCAGCGGCTGTGACTTAAGCGCAATGTATTACAAGATTGCCGTGCAAATAATAAGGGGTAGAGGTGGGAAAATATAATTTCGTCATCTTTGATGTGTACTTTCTACTTTTTTCTTGCTTACCATATTTATATATAAGGTCAAATAAAACCTACAATGTTATTTTCTTCTTTCATAAAATACCTCTTGGGGATAGTGTGGTTATTAAATTACAATGATAAACCTCGACGCACGCTTTTTTGTTCAAAAATGAAGGGAAACCGTGGTTTTGACAGCCCGCTTCCCTTAAAACGATAAACAAAGCGAACTTGACTAGATAATTAGCTATATAATTTAGATCTTTTTAGTCTAAACACACACCCCATTAATTGAATTCAATGTACCAGTTTTTTTCGCGGAAGTGTCAACAATCCGGATCCAATCAGGATTTTCGAGCTCGAATTGCGTCCATAGCAAAACAAGGCATAAATCCACCATTTTCATGGCACCCTTGTCTTCGACGATTTCTTTTGGGTTAATCGTTAAACAATGAGTTTTTAAAAAGCGATTTGGTCAATATAAATTTCTAATGTAAAATCTTTACAAATTTACAAAATGAAATCTGAGGTCCTTTCAGACTCGAGATCGCAATATAATAGTGAAAATTGACTGTCCCGAATAGCGCTTCAAAGGGCCACACCCCCCTAAATAAACGCTCCATTGAATACACGTAAATTACCACATTGCGCCCGCGGATTTGCACCCCGCGTGACAATATTTTTGAATTTTTGAATTATTTCGCTATAAGCACCAATAACGGAAACTTTCAAAAAAATTCCAATTTGTTGATACAATTCATTGAAGAGATTTTAAGAAAAAGGCATATATAGGAACAGCGTCCACCATTGTTTTGAGCCGACGTGTACGCCATCCCTTTCGACCAGGGCCGAAGTCCGAGGGCCTACTTTCTACACAGAATCAATTTCCAAGATTTGTGATAATCTCAATCGATGATCAAGTTGTACTCTTTCACTTTTGTTATATATACCAACCTCACTGGAAACCGGTCCGCAAAGGACTACTGCAAAATATCTCACGCACTTTTGTTATTTTACCGGAAATACCTACAATTCCCCCAAACGTGGAGTTATTTAGTGTTGTCGCACCATAACCTCATGAAATAAAACCCCTAGAAAAAGCGTGTAGGATCACTTCTCTCTCCAAATTAGTGAGATGGCCAAAAAGAACTGTTTTTTTTTATAAGGTTAAATTCAAAGGGTGCCACCAAGCATAATCAAAATGTGGACAATTTGATAAAAATTTGGGTTTTAATACAGCAACTTGCCATGAAGGGTGACCCAGCTACTGATCCTAAACCCCATTTAATAATTCCATATAAAAGGCCATCTAATTCGTAACCCTCAGCGTGGTCGGCAAATATCTGCTGTTCTTTGCATTTGGTCAAATACAAATAGGCCTTGACGACTCGCACCTGGTGAATTCATCCTGTACTTTTTGGCCCTTGATGTGGGGTGTCCTGTGACCATGGAGCATTTGTTACATCATCAAGTCGCCCTGGTTACATAGCCTACTTATGTATTCATAGATCTCGCTTATGGTCCTTTAATAGTCGGTTTTGTGTAAAACAACAACTTTTTATATGAATACAAAACTGATACTTGCATAGCTAAATTTAAATATATTGTAGCCTACTAATTAACCTGCAATACTAAGCTTCCTTTCGATCATATTCCTCAGTAGGGATATCTGTTATAATTACCTTATACTTTTTGACCTGACATATGCTTTATTCCATTTTAAAGCATATAGTTTATGTAAATAGGTCTAATGTAATTATACCTGTGATTCACGGACCAGACAGACATAACCAACCTACGCAAATGGGTTTAATTAGGGGGTTCATTCATAGTATATTGGTATAAATGCTTGTTTATGCCCTAAGGGCGTTACCCCCGTTCATGATACCCAGGGCTTGAAAAAATGTTAAATTTCCCGGAAGATGGTGCGTTTCACACAGATTGCAATATATCTTATGTGGAAATTTTTCCCTTCCAAAAATACCTAGTTTTCCGCTAGGGCATACCTGTCGTGCTTCGTTCTCCTTTGTGAACCCACGAGAGTTCCAATCCTACTACCTTACGAGAGACCCTCTCATGTTATCTGGCTCAGATCCCTGACACAGTTCTCTGTGTAGTTCTCTTGCTGCTGTTCTCAGCATTACGCTATCTATGCCATGTCCCTTTGCTTCTAAAGGTCTGTCTAAATCGCTAGAATATCCAGGGGGTGGTGAATCAGCTGTGCTTGCCTCTCTCCGCTACATTGAAAATAAAGGTCATCTTCTGTAGAGCTACACCTAAGTGTCATAAAACGATCTGTTTTCATCGAAGTCTACTGCCTGAGGAACACTCTCACACCCCATGTGTCGACAGATGTGGGGGCAGCGTTGTGGGGGGGTTTGTTACACACAGGGGGGGGGGTGTTAAGTTCACCCCACCCACGTCAATGCAGTGTGTGTGTCCTCAACACACTTCCGGTCTATAAGTGACTATCACAGGGGTGTGTGGGTCACACTTGTCCATAAACTGTGGTCACAACACAACGGGTGGGGCCTGGTGGGCGGGCGCCGGGTGTCTCACGTTATAACATGACGGGTGGATAAATAGGGTGACATCAACTGTATGTATGATGTCACACCGAAATTGTATTGTGCACAGAGTGACGCGGTGCATGAAGCTGCGACAAGAGACCAGTGTCGAGGGTTTGTGTGGGGTCAACGGGTGTTCGGAGGTCATTTGGCTCGTAGACAGTGCTCTTCAGGGGTGTGCTGTGCGTAGGTCCATTATTGGGTAACTTGGGCCTGCTTTGATGTATGGATATGAGTTTTGGTATGGTGGTAGAGTTTTTTTTTAAATTAATGTTTTAGTGGTCATTTTTTCGAGAGGTCATTTGGGGGTCAAAGGTCTCCAGGGCTTAATCTGGGTAACTTGGGCGTGCTTGACGTATGGATATGGGGAAAAGGGGGGTTTTGTGTGTGGGGGGGAGTTTCGTCCGTAACGAGTTTATGCACGTTTCGCAGGGGTCATTTGGGGGGTCAAAGGTCATCCAAGGGTCATTATCGGGTAACGTCGCCGGCTTTGAGGTAAGGCAATTAGTTTTTTGGTATGGGTGGTTAGATTCTCCGTCCGAGTTTAGTGGTCAGTTTTCGAGGGGTCATGTGGGGGTCAAAGGTCATCCAGGGGTCATTAGCGGGTTTTATTTTGTTTTTTTACTTGCCGTCGTTTGACCGATTGTATGTGAGTTTGGGTTACGTGGTAGTTTCGCCGTCCAAGTTTTGTCACGTTTTCGAGGGTTCATTTGGGGTCAACGGTCATCCGGGGGTCGTTATAGGGTACTTGGCCGGCTTTGACGTATGATATGAGTTTTGTATGGTTGGTAGACTTTGCCGTATGAGGTTAGTGGTCACATTTTCGAGGGTCATGTTGGGGGTCAAGGTCATCCAGGTCAAGTATTGGGTAACTTGGCCGTGGCTTTGACCTATGGATGTGAGTTTTTTGGTCACGGAGTAGAGTTTTTCGCCGTACGAGTTTAGGGGTCCCATTGTTGAGGTCATTTTGGATCAAAGGTCATCCAGGGGCATTATTGTAATTTGGCCGTGCTTGACGTATGATATGAGTGTTGGTATGGGGGTAGAGTTTTCCCCGTAATAGTTTAGTTGTCAACATTTTGAGGGTCCATTTGGGGTCAAAGGTCATCCAGGGGTCTTATTGGGTACCTTGGCCCCCCCCCCCGCCCGTCTTTACCTAGGATGTGAGTTTCTGTACGGGAGGTAAGTTAGCCGTACAGTGTTTAAGGGCACATTTTCGAGGGTATTTGGGGTCAAAAGGTCATCCAGGTGTCATTATTTTGGTTACTTTAAGCCGTGCCTTTGATTCTGGATATGAGTTTGGTATGGTGGTAGAAGTTTCACCTTAAGAGTTTAGTGGTCACATTTTGAAGAGGGCTCTATTTGGGGTCAAAGTCCATCCAGGGGTCTTATTGGGTAACTTCGCCGTGCTTTGACAGATGGCTAAGAACGGTTTTGAGTTATGTGGTAGAGTTCACCCATAAGTTTAGTGGTCATGTTTTTTCAGGGGACTTCATTTGGGGTCAAGGTCATCCATGGTCCTTATCACATGGTAACTAGCCAATTTTGCATGGTGGTCAGAGCTTATGCCGCCGAGGTTGTAGCACGTTTTGATGGGTCATTTCGGGGTCAAATGTCACCAGGGGTCATAATTGGGTTACTTGGCCATACTTTGACTGACTAAGTGCTCGGGGGTGCGAAGTAGGTCGAATACATCCCTTCTTCTGAAAACATTCCAGTATACTTATCTAGCGGTACCATCTAGGCGGGGGCCCCCGTACGCGGCTCCCCGCTAGTTACTACTTCCAAGATTAAATCATTATCAAATTCAACCTGAAATTGCATGAGTTTTTACCACTTTCGGCGTTCGTCACGGCAGCCATTGCATAAACAATTGTTTAGAAACGTGGTCATGTGATGTGTACTGACCAATCGCGTACGCCGATACATACAGGTATACTGAACCACATTTTAGTCAGGTTGCACTCTGTGTTCTGTATGGCCTATCATTGCTTTTGTAGTATTTTTATTGTTTATAAAATGGAAATTGAACGTTTTAAAAATATATTTTAGTCTTTGATTGTTACACTTGGACAATCCCAATTACTTTTCAGATCAAGTTCTAACACCACAGGAGGAATCTATATTTAGGCATATTTTCCTTTAAACATTGACCGCACATATAAAGCAGCTTCTGTCTATCTCACCACTACTTGGTAGCAAGTTTGTTGATTCCTTCTACTACTTCATTCTTAAAAATAGCTACCATCGTAACTCTAGCAGTAAGCTCTATAAGCTAGAAAGCGAAACCTACCATGTTAACTAATAAACAAAACTCTGGCTGACTAACAATCAATCCACTCTGCATGTTAATCAGCGAACACTAAGTAAACCTACATAGACTCCTACAATGCCTTATCCCTAGTCCTGCATGCCTGCAGATACATAGTAGGCTCTCTCGGAGATAAATTCTTTCATTTTTCCTCAATATGCAACAGTTTTCATTTTCACAACTAAATTAAAATGATACAAACATGTCTAGTCTAGAGAAGTTTTTGAGATGGCTTCCCAAATACTGTGTTTCAATGACCATATTGGAGAATGAATTAGCAAAAATAGTCCAAAACAAGCCTATCTTAGTTCAGCCTTTTGAGATGACACCACAGACTTCTATTATAACACTAGATGGTGAAAGCGACCTCAAAAGCCGTACCGTCTTTTGACCGCAGTGCTACTTATTTCCCATAGCGGGTGTAAAACCATTATTCACATATTCCCGATTGCCATAATCTGTGTACCAATTTATATTCAGATATCATGCATTTTTTGGCAGGAACTATGTACCGTTTCCAGTCCAGCATGTTACCGCGCAGGCCCAGTTCAAATGGATGGCCGAAATGAATATTTATTTTTTTAACACGGTTTACATGGCCGCCTATTCTCAACACCGGGGTAGGCATCTCCCTTTAATTATGAATATCTAAATGAACCCAATATAAACGGTGGTCATTTGGGAAGTCCATCTCAAAAAGCCACAAATTTGGTGGTACATGGCCTGTCCCAAATTGACTAGGTTAAAGGTTTTAAACATTAACCTATATGTAAATATGCCTACATACATTATTGATGGACACAAACATTCAGTATAAAACAAACAAAAGTGAGACATTTTGTATTTCTTCAGAGTAGTTCTCAGTGAGAATGGCATGTTATGATTTTTATCATTTGAGGAATGGCCTTGGTTTCATACTCATTTTTCCACCAAATTTTAACGTTCAATTCCTGACAAAAGGAGCCATTGAGAGGAAGGACCTAGTTTGAAAGAGTACAAATACAAATTTTGGGGCATGTCTTATCGTCGAAGTTCACTCAATAAGAACCCAAAGATTAAAACAGAAGAATAAAGGGAGTACCCGATTTAAATATACAAGTTTTCATCGTGATAAAATGGCCTTGATCCTAACACCCCATTTGTAAAAGATTTGAGCCAGATTTCAATGCCCGTTTGATGTGAGAGCTAAAAAACATAATTTTGTAAGCCCAATAGAGAACTGAAGTACCATATAACATGAATTTGGTCGACCAAAATGGGGCATGTTTCACTCATACTTCCAAACCGACATCTTAGCCTTAGGATTTCACAGGATAGATGATAAAAATAGTAGCTTACTTCTGCGATAGCACAAATTTTGACCACTTCCATTAAAATCTGGGGTTCTGAGGACAATGCTACTACTGATCAGGCCAGGTCCTTGTAATATTCAATGTGGGGGATGAATGCATTGAAACCGGGCAAGACATTGGCAACTCAGGACATAAAAAGAAAGGCTGGGCTGCAAAAAGTAAGCCTTTGTAAGTTTTGTGTTTCCCATTTGTTAGTGTGGGCACCTATGGCCATGTACCCATCCCATCTAACATTGCCTGCATCAAAGTCTAGACTAATTCCGATAGTGTAATTACCCCCTGTAAGCTAAAACGCAAGATCGCCGGTGTGAGCCCTCCTCACAGATGTCTAACAAATGGGTCATATGCAAAAGGCCCACCCCATTCAAAGTGTTGATTTCCAGAAACCCCGGGATATCCCAATACCAGGTAAAGGTTACCATGTCCCTAGTTCCTCCATGCCATTCACTGTATTTTAGAAATATTCTCTGTGAATTAAACACTTTTATTAATCCTTAAAGGTGCAACTAAGATTTCACATTCAGGTTTACCTAAAAAATCGAAAGCACTGAGTTTTGTCCTGATGTAAAGCTTTCCAGCAATAAACAATCCCCATCTAAAAAGGTATCACTGAGAAATGTTTCCCTTGGTACAAAAATTGGTGAATTTCTAATTTCGTATAGGGAGCAAATCAAAATTCTGTAAGCCCAATAGAGACTGAAGTACCATATAAAATTAATATTGGTCGACCAAAATGGGGCATGTTTTCACTCATAACTTCCAAACCGAACATCCTTTAGCCTTAGGATTTCACAGGGTAGATGAGAAAAATAGTAGCTTTCTTCAGATACCAAAATTTTGACCACTTCCATTAAAATCTGGGGTTCTGAGGACAATGCTACTACTGATCAGGCCATGGTCCTTTAATATTCAATTGGATTATGCATTTAAACCATTCAAGACATTGTCAACTCATGACATAAAAAGAAAAGGCTGTGCTTCAAAAATTATCCTTTTTAAGTTTTGTTCCCATTTATTTAGTGGTGTGCACCTATGGCCATGTACCCATCCCATCTAACATGGCCTGCATCAAAGTCTAGACTATTCCGATAGTGTAGATTACCCTCCTGTAAGCGAAACCAAGATCCCGGTGTCGAGCCCTCCTCACAGATGTATAAACAAATGGGTCATGCAAAATGCCCACCCAATTAAGTGTTGATTTTCCAGAAACACCTGGGATATCCCCAATACCAGGTGAAAGGTAACCAATGTCTAGTTCCTCCAGGCCATTCACTGTAATTTTAGGAAATATTTCTCTGTGAATTAAAACACTGTTTATTAAATCCTTAAAGGTGCAACTAGAGATTTCACATATCAGGTTTACCTAAAAAATCGAAAGCACTGATTTTTGTCCTGATGTAAAGCTTTCCATCAAAAACATCCCCATCTAAAAGGATCAAGCTGAGAAATGTTTCCTTGGTACAAAAATTGTGAAATTTCTAATTTCGTATAGGAGCAAATACAAAATTCTGCCTGTTATATATTGAAATATTATAAGCAAATCAAAATCACCTTTTTTTATCTCCTTTAAGACATTTCTGTAGCCAAATACATGGTAAGAAATCTATTGATTGTTTAATCTATATGAAATTACTATTATGACACAATATTTGGGTGCCTTAAAATCTCTCGTTGCACCTTTAAGGATGTGTCATTTGAATATTTAGCAACACAGATGTCAGGTCAGGTTTCCTATGAGGGCCTGCTACTGGTATCCTGGTAACCAGTACTACCTGTCCCAGGGCCGAGTTGTCGGCGGCTAAACCGTCACCCCCATCGGATTTCTGATGAGGAGGGTAGCTGGTTTACCCTGGTAGAATGAAAAAGAAGATCTACCTACAAGGGCGTCAGCTCGGGAGAGCTAATGGCGGCCATCCAGCACATGCTGCCTTGCGTGGTGGGCGTGGTTGCCCAAAGGCTAGGCCCACCGCCGAAAACTGTGGATTGACGTCAGGAAGGGCATCCGGTCAATTATCTTTTGCTCCAATAAATCCTCACACAGCAGTATTGCTGAGTGAGGTGTATCCGGCCACCCTCGTTAACAGGGACAAAACCGGATTTAAAACTTTGGTATAACTAACTAACTAACTAACAGAATGAGATGTAATAACTATTGAATTACATTTACTCTAACTGGTTTCAAATGTAGGTCATCTATTGCCCTTAATTATTTTCGAATTATGTGTCCTTTTCTGTTGTTGTGTCACACCATGTTCGGAATTTTAAAAAGATTTTGCACTGATGTTGATTAACAATCTATTCATGTATGTGTGTGTGTGTGTGGGTGTGTGGGTGTGTGTGTGTGTGTTACTTAATTGATCATTTCCACACCACACAGAACAATGTGCTTTACTTGTTTATATTTTGATCAATATTTGTTTGATAGGCCGTTTTATGTTAACTTGAACCTTTACACGCTCTCTAACCCTACAATTACAACAAGCTTATAGCATTCAACACAAAGTAAACTTTTCAAACCCCATGTGATTAAATTCAATCAACATTTAGGTAACTCAATGAGAGATTTTAAAAGAAAGGTGCCTGTAAGGCCTATCAAAACAATTCATAACAATTGCTATCTTTGGTAGATAACACATTTTAATTGTTGTCAATACATGTAAGCTATCACCACCAATCACTTTCTTGTCAAGGACAGAACTAGTATTAACATTGGTTCATGCTAAGAAAAACCTGGTTATGTTTTCCAATACCATACCGTATTGTTCCTAATAAACGCCCCGGGGGCGGTGCATTTTTCAAAAGGGAGGGCGTTTATTACAGTCAAAAATGGAAAGTCAAAAATTCCGCAAAAATCACCTTACACACGCTTATTTTCGCTGATTACCAATAATACAAACGAATGAGCAGGGGGACGCTGTTTTTGCACCTCCCGAGGTCAAAGTTCCATACTAATTAAACTATTACAACTGTGCACAACAGCGATT
>JAMKCH010048045.1:0-10450 GCA_023653785.1 Ophioderma brevispina
GCTGGAGCAGCATGATCAGCAGGAATTCCAGGATCTCCCGGAAACAACGGCTTACCAGGAAGAGCCTGAATGAAGGGCGACGGTGGGCAGAAGGCGACAACATGGGAGAATGCGGGGAGAGAACGAGACGAGTATAGGCTTCCCAGGACCAAAGGACCAGGGGGCGGACCAGAGGGGAGAGCGTGGATTTACTAGGTTTGCAAGGTGAACCAGGCAAAGTAGGACCCCGGCGAGGATTGCCAGGGATGGCTGGAATAAATGGTGGACCTGGCATTCAGGGTGCAAAGGGACAGAAAGGTGAGATAGACGGGGATTGTACCTATAGGTCAAAGATCTGCCATTCTCTGTGGCAAAGACAAGTAGTCAAGCAATGGCAACACTAATTACATTCTAAAAACTTGACGTGACTGAAACAAACATCGGAGGACACTCAACTTAGGAAGCAGTAAGTTTACTTGCCAAATCCGCGGGCAGCGTATGTGTTCATGTTTAGGCTATCAGCTATTAATTCTCACAGCTATCATCCGCCTTACTTGAACTTGTAAGAATGGTGCACTGATTGGTAGGGGTCTGTGGTCGGGAAACTGAAGTTCTTCTGGGAGTGAGTCTCCTTCAAGGTAGCCAAGTGCTTGTACTTCAGCTGGCAGCAGGTAATCAGGTCTGGCTGAAGTTTGCTGCACATCGATGGGCAGCAAGTATTCAGTACAGTGATAAGTACAAAGTACAGACCACACGTTTCCGGCTTCCTACTCTATGAAAACTAAAGATTGGGGGCTAAAAGACTTCAATACTCACTCTAGTGTCTCACTCGCCCACGACCACCTTTAACAAATTAAAATATGTAAGGAAATAAACAAAATCTTTCACACAAATCCTCCAGACGTATTAGTTACGACAAAATATGATTTTATTTTAATTTACCTGTAATTCAAAATCAAAAGTACGATAGGAAGAGCAGCGTACGTACCGGCAAATTAATTGTCTTTCTTTTACATTTTCATTTGCATTTCAATTTTTACCTGTTTTAACCTTTTACAAGATGTGACCATACCAGGTGATTTGGATGAAGGACAAAAGTGTACATTACCTTGGCTTTTTCCACTTGGGCTTTTTTCGTGGTGTCTCTTCGCACCTTAGGCAGCTGCATACAAATTTCCTCAAATTTCTATGGAAGGTGAAGCATTGTATAATTCTAAAAGCTAGTAATATCGAAATATTTAAAACTTACGTTTTCAATTTTGTGCTTTTGAACGTAGTCATTGCAGTGAAACGGAAAGTGCCGCTTTTAGAATAGCTTCATCTGCCCAAGAATGTGTGCTACAGCTAAAAAACTTACCTGAGTATAAATGGATCTATTGATCACATTGCAGGGGACCGTATAGTGAAAGAGTGTGCGCTACCGGATAAATTATGAATTTTTGCCCAACAAGTACTTTAGGCATTGATAATCCATAAGATTGATGTTCACGACACGTTAATCGTTCTTTGATTGAATACCAAAAAACTGAACCACAATGAATCGATAGAGTTTCTAAGGACTGCCAAGACAATCTTTTTTTTTTTCCAGTTGTTATGGTTATGAAGCCTTTACATTATTCGATACAAAAAGGGTTCATTATTTTTTTTTTCTTTATGTTTTTTAAAAATGGGTTAAAGAATCTATCATTTGAACAAAGTTGAGCAATTTACGGCTGCTTCTAGTTTTGATTCAACAACCTCACTTCCAAATGAATTCGTACAATCGACAATATGCATTTTACTGACAGGAAGGCAATAAAAAAATCAGACTATGAGAGTAAAAACTGAAAAATGGTTTAAAAGTAAATTTTTGTTCGTACATGGGGTCAAAATGTACAAAGTTGCTTTGATTTAGTAATATGTGTGGTGCAATTTTTCCACTAGCTGAAGGATTGTGTTGAAATAACGAATAGTTTGCCTTATCTGTACGCTTTAGTTTTCACGTTATCAACAAAATAGGACACAGGTCAATAAGAATCCAATAGCTTGCCGAAGATGTTTGAATTTATTCGACTTTTAGTAAATAACCAAACACGTAAGATAGTCAAAACTATTCCTATATGTATTTGTATGAGTTGAACCAACAATTTGAACCATTGTTTTTTTTTTTTTTTTTTAATTTTTGATCCTGTACAAACCCCCCACAAAAAAATGCCCTTTTCACCATTTTACAGTTTACCCCATAATTCCCAAAACTGTAAGCCATCGGAGTATAAGCTATACCTTTTTCGAATCCTTGTAACCAGACAAAACAATCATGGTTGTGCTTTCAACAAACGGAAATTTTTAAAAGTGTACTAACAGGCTAATTTTAATTTAAGTATGTTTTAAAAGATGTCTTTGCGGTCTGAAAGAAATAATATATTACTGCCAATATAGATTGGCCTTTTAGCATAATAACTAAAAGTTGCCCATGAAGGTCGCCATGTTCGGCATGGTGACGTTGCTGGGCATATTGGTGACGTTGTATGACTTGATAAGTCAATAGATAAAAACAGGGGTCTAAGGAATGTCTATGGTACCCCTACTCAGAAAATCTGTTGTGTTAAATCACATTTGAACAATTTAAAAAAACAAAAAATTTTTCTTTTTTTTTTTTTTCTCTATAAAAGCAGTAGTAGAGAGTAAGCTAAGTAACGATTAGAAATAAAAGCTGAGGCGGATTCTTTGAACACATATAGCGAAAAAAAAAGTTTGGTTTGTCATTCGGGCGACGTATTTCAAGACACAGACTATATACCATCATGAATTTCTATTTTTCTCGTGGGCTGATTAAAATGGCGCATAATACGGAAATTTATACCGGTTTTACTTTGTATCAATAATAGAGGTAATTTTTATGACTGAAAGACATTCATTTGAAAACAAAAATGTATTTATAATATTGAAGCGTAAGAATAGTTAGACTGGCATTTGCGCTTTAATTTGTAACCCTGTATAACTTTGGCTAGGGGCCCATGAAAGGGGGTGTGGCAAAGTGCATCCATCAATGTTTTGATTATCAAGATAAATACTGGTGTACAAAATCCAATTTTATCCCCATTTGCACACTCATCTCTGCATTGACAGTCCCCTACTTACTACTTAAAGTGAACAAAATAATCGACAATCTTTAATTCGATTCCAATCCTTTACGAACCTTTTGCGGACACCTGAAACAAAAAGGGATTTTGTCATTATTTAGTTGTAGGTCATTTTTTAGTGTAGTTCATGCAAGGGTATCACTCATTTTAAGTATGGATTATACTACTTTTCTATACCCTCTCAGATTTGTAAAAAAATCAGTTCCGTCAAACTATAATTAAATATACTATTATATATTAAAAAAACGAACAGAAAAGAACAAACGACGTTTCGAACATTATCAAAAATACATGTGCTCTCCACCACATGATAATTTAATGCAGAAGTAAAACCAATTAAAATTAAATAATAATTAATTTAAAATTGTATTTTGTATAGGTGGCTTTAAAGGGTTGCATTATAAGTGGTCTTGATCTTTGAATGCATACTTTAAGAAAACTAAGAGCAGCGCTGATGCTGTAAAAGCTAATCCTACATAGCAGGACTTCAAGGTTTCTGACACATCTTTTTTTGTGTGAATCTTCTCATGAGAAAAGTTTATTTGAAAGTTACTGTGCAAACAAACTGTATATTGGTAGCTGAATGGATAGTTGATCATTAAATTCTTTCTGTTTATATTATTGGATTGAAATCGTAAATCAACAATCTAAACACCCGGACTTGTGCTAGGACTAAAATTCATAATTGGTTATTGCCTATTTCTATTTGTATCAAAAATGATAACAGTTAAATCAAAAGACTTAACTCCTGTGTGAAGGAATAATTCTTTGACCTTCTCATTCTCAAAAGATTAACTTCAACATGAAAAAGTACTTTGTTTTAAAAAATTAAAAAGATGGTTTTTGGAAGCACTGTTCTGCTGCGTGAGGAAGAGGGAATATTTTTCTTATTAAAAGTGCTACTCTTAGTTTGCTAAAACAGTCGTAGGCGATCAAGACACTAAAAACAAACCTAAGGGCAACCCTTAAGGAAATCTTGTGCTGATAGGGATGTGGCCTAAGACTGGGTGCAATTTCATGATTATTTTTGATTTACCTAAAAAGATGAGACATTAGAGTAGAATGGTACGAATAGCGAGATGAATACATTATTTACTTTCAGATTCAGTCGTAGGAGAAATTAAATTTTCTGTCGGGTATATCGGCTATAGGAGCCTCACATATTACTAGTCCACTGTTCAAAAAATTCCCCTTCAGAATCAGATGAAAATTTGGCATTAGTTAGTTTAGAGATAGTAATGGATTTAAACGTACGGTTGACAGGCGATTGACTGTCCCGCACAAGTCTCGGCTCTGTCTTGTATTTATGGAACAGTATGTTTGAAAACACAAAAATCCAAATTATTGTTATTTCTTATTGGGAAGTTACATTTTTTACAACAGTGGCATTCACCAAAACCTGGCAGTTTGCAAAGCATAATGTTGTCAGGTATAAAAATAAATCAAGAAATTAAATCCTAAAAAAAATCAGAGATACACATGGGCAAGCTTCAAGCACGGGAACGGAGTTGGCGCAGGTATATTCCCTCGCATTACACAATGAGGTTCGGGTTCGATCCCGACAGGGGCTCGTTCTCGGCGGCTTATGTGAATTTGGTTTTCTCGAATCATCTCGTTCCGCACGGTTTCCGGTACTCCGGTTTCCTCTTCTGGCATAAATCTGTTAGGGTATTATGGTTTACTCTAATGTGCTGAGCCGCCTTTCATGGCAGCCAGGCCAGAGCCTTGATCGCGTTTACGTGGATTATGTCGCGTATAATCGGTCCAGCCCCAAGTACCGCGCGCCCTCAAACGAAACCAACTTGTCTATGGATTGACAAAATCAAAACACCCACTCGATTGTAGTCTTTTAATTACAGTCTTTTATACCACAGGACCTGAGAGGGTATAACGAGGAATCGTTTGCCAAAATCAAGAAATACACCATTGAGCAGCAAGACCTATTTCCGTAATTGGTAGCAGGAAGCCAATATAAAAAAAGTAACATTTGAGCTGCCGGGGAGGGTGAGATTAAAACATGTATAGGAGCGGGTAAAGCACCTGCGTTACAAGATTCCATATCTGAGACCGAGATTTGATCCGTTCAAAATGGATACTTATCGGAGACCCGGAAAACCGGGCGAGTTTACCATGGGAATTTATAACGGGAACTTCAGATCAATTTTAAATTTGAGCCATTTTGGAGGGACAGGGGACCGTTTGCCCGCCATTCTAACACATTCTGGCTAATTTGTACTCCTATCGGAGACAGAAAAAACAAAAAACAAATTGATACCTTTAATGAGGGAATGACCAGAGCCATAGGTCGACTTTGAGCCACCCTATATTGAGTCTGGAAACTTCCACCAGGTTTCGCATTTTTTTACCCAGAATACCCAGTCCCAAGGCGATTGAGCAGGCACCTTAGTGGTTAATGTGATATTTAGCATGGAATTAGAAGTGTGCCATTGGACTTCTTCTGCTCTTAAACGTATTTTTAATAATAGTAGTATTTTATTTGTTCTTGATACAAGACTAGCAAATTCGGGTTATGAGTGAAAACAAATAGCACACAAGTAAACCAAAATGAGCCTATATGCATAAAAATACAAACAGGCACTATTAAAATATTGGCTGCGACAAACGTGTGTCCGCATCACACCTCAGTAACCCCACCATGCAGTAGGTTTGCAAGTAATTGCCCGCAATGCAAAGCAGAGGGTTGAAGCTTAAACACGTATGGAAAAACCGCCAGAAACATTTCCAAAATTAACATATATACTTATCTAAAAATGATGTAACAATTGATTTAGTAGAAACTCGTAGACTACGAATACTAATTATTTGCAACTTTGGAGTTTTATTAACAAAGGCGCAACAGACATAATAAATGGGTGAGAATTTATAATCGTCACTCGTCCAGTAAGATCAGTGGAGAGGTGAAGGATGGGTGATATGAGCAATACATTAAAAACGTGAGGATTGATTATCATAGGCAGAGCATACCATGAAACAGTGAAACTCATCTTCTAACCGTGCATCTTACATAAATTGCACGTTCTATTACTCACATGGAGATTGTTGTAAATTGTTGTAATATGTAAATTCAATTGATTTCACATACAACACATCCGAATTGCATGGTGAGTTTTTATTACATGTAGCAATAGCGAGGTTGAAAAATTATATTCATGAATTATGAATATAAAAATATTGATTTATTGATTTGTATGACAAATTAGTGATATCATACAAGGTGAATGAAAGCTTAACTTGTGAGGTCATGTCGGACATTGTAAAGTAAGCTGATAAAATGTTGCATTTAAGTTAGCTGTATCAATAATGACTATGTTGATGTCGGCCAAACTTATTTTGTGTTAGTGCATGGTATTACTTTGTTGTATTGGTGTTGGTATGTCATGTCATAGTGACTGTTAAAAATAAAACGTTAAAAAAAGTCGTTTTAAATGGCAGCTGGGATCAAAACATTTTTTTACAGTTTTTTGCACTTTGCGAGTCCCAGCTGCCAGTTAGAACGACGTTTTATGGTAATTTCTAACAGTGGTGACTTTATCTTCTTCGAGCTCTGTGATTGGTCTGTTTTGTAACTATTAATAGCGCATACCTTCCTTGAGCCAACATTCAGTTGAAGCAAAATTCAGTGGTTCAGCATAAATGTGAGCGTTGATTAAATCGCTGGCGTCACCACGCGTACGTTAAAGGCTGACTCGAGATTTAGAAATATACTTTTTGTGTGTGTATTAATTCCAAAGTTTTGAGATGAAACGGATTTTGCGTGTTGTGTAGTAAACATGTATGTGTAGTAACAAAACGTACCATAGAGATGTGGTATACACAACAAATCCGGATCGGAATTTAAATCCAACGTTATGATTTCTATAGGAAGGACATCGATTTGGGCTTTAAGCTATTCACACATGTATATAATAGAAGGTTATTATATAATACACTATGACTATAAATATAATTTATTGTTGGTATTTAAAATGTGATATTCATACAAGTGAATGGAAGCGAAATGGTGAGTGCCATGTGGTGGACATTATAATAGTAAAGCTGAATTAAAATGTTGACGTTAAATTAAGCGGTATCAATAACCTTTATGTTAATGTGGCCAAATCTTTATTGGGTTTTTGAGTGGCCTGGTATTGCTTAGAGTTGTCTTATAGTGTTGTGTATGTCATGTTTATAGTGCACTGTTAAAAAACCGTAAAAAACGTCGTTTTAACTGACATCTGGGACAGTTTGAATTATCTTCCTCGATTCACGAGATCTGTTTGTACCACATTAAGCGCATTTACTTCCTTGAGTCAGTGGACATCAGTTGCAACATTCGATGGCTTCAGCATTAAATTGGTGAGCGTTGAATTGAGAGCGCTGCGTACACCACTGCGTACGTTTAAAGCTGGCATTTATATGTGTGCGAAAAATACCTGCCCTTGGTGGTTTTGACGTCATTGACCCGTGGAAGCTAAATTGCACTATAGAGTCGTGTTCCGCAGAATTTAAATGCCCAATGGGGCATTGCCCATCGTGTCTCTCATTAGCTAGTGTTGCATCATATGAAAAATAAGATTTCCGATCTTCTATGATGTCCTTCATGAAAACGGATATTAAAGCTTGTTTAAATTTACCGCTGTCGGGATCCTGATTTTTTTGTCACACAAGCATCCGATTACAAACTGTGTTCTCAGTTTTACATTTGCAGGTAATTTTTACTACTAAAAACTTGAAAATCGCACAATTAAACGTCTTTGTTTGTTGCTCACTCTTGAGGCCTTAAGACAAAGACTTTTAAGATGCGTGATATCTTCCGCATGGCCATTAGAAAGTGTTTTAGGTGAGGGAATCAAAGAGAGAACTATACTTGCATAAGGACTTTGATTACGCATATCGGCGAAGTAACTGATGTCTGCACATTTATTATTATATTCAATATTATACTTTCAACTACTCTGGGTTATGTCAAGTCCAAAGTTGCCATTTGTGTTTTGAAAATGAATAAAAAGCCATCATAATGGCTTTACTTCAATATCAGTGACCAGTAGATGTACATCATATCATGCTGCATTGACTCGAGCAAATAATAGCACTGTTGATATCCGTAAATCGCTGGTAATGCCGAGGATAAAGCACTTCAATACCTTTTTATCTGGAGGTACAGAGCCATTTTTTTATTGGCCCATATACAGTTGATAAGATTGCAGGTGCTAATAACAATAACCACCCATTAAGATTGAGTATTTTTTTTTCAATGACGCAAAGCACAAGAATACTTAATTCTCTTTCATCCCGAATAAATAAACCTTGGGCTTCTGTGCGTTTCAATTAATAACCTTCGATCGTATATTTTCACATAATTTTTTCCGGAAAAGAAACAAAGGAAGTCTATGAAGAAAAAAAAAAATCATCCAGCATGGGGGCTTACTCTGAAGCCGTCAAAATGCCGCGTCTCCGCTCGCCCCTCTCTCCATTATGCGGAGGAACCACAACGATCGACTACTATTTGGTGATACGTTGTCCATCAATTCTATTAAAAGGTTATCCTCAACGCTTTCTGGGCTCTCTGATAACATTCAGTGGCAAGGAAAACGATATTTATGATATGCTGGACTCTGTGTTACGAGGGGTGATTGATAAGTTTTAAGCCTAAGGTAGAAAGAAATATGCTACAAGTTCAAATTTACACCGTCTACAGTTTCATTCTTCAAATGAAAATTCCAGAATTTTATATTTTTGTTTAACTTGCAGGTAAATCAACCCATTGAAGAGTTTTTTGCCGGACCTATTGAAGCAAATTGCGGCGAGCAAAAAAATTAACAAAAGTTGAGGAGTTCTTTTTTCATCTTGGGAGAGATAGTATCAGAGACGGTGCCAAATCGGTTGAATAGGCTGGATTTCTAACCAGAGTTGAAGCACACTGATGGATTGTAGTCATGGCTACGATAGACTTATGGACTGCGGCATTGTCATGATGGGAACAGCCCCCGATGTCAGCTTTCTTCCTCTCAACTTTTTAATTTCTCGCGTCAAAGAATAATAACAGATATACACATGGAACTTCTGGAATGTTTTATTTGAAGAATAAACGGTAGACGGTGTAAATTTGAATTTTGTACCAATCTCTTTTTACGCCTTATGTCTTATAACTTATCAATCACCCCTCGTATGTAACAAATTGCAAAATATTTGATTCAACTCTCATTCGCAATTTGGCTGTATACACCCGATATTGCCTTCCATCACTTAGATTTGCCCTACTGTTCAGACTTAAAGGGGATGGCCCGATTTAAGGATCTGACGGTTTCATCTTGAAGATTTGAATCTTCAACCCCAAAACCCCACCCTGTCAATTTTTCGCGCGATATTTCAATATCCGTTTTGATGCGAGAGCTAAAAACGTGATTTTGTAAGTCCCATAAGTACTCGGTACATTATATTGGTCGAAGAGAAAAGACCAAAATGGGGGCAATTTTCCGCTCCATAACTTCCAAACCAAATATCCCTTTTTTGCCATAAGATTTGCCCGGGTAAATGAGAAAATGGGTAGTTTTTCGTTTCCTCTTTCCTTGATATATTTGGACCACCTTCCGGTACTCTGGGGCTTCTGGGGACGAGGCCATATAGCGGGTCATGGACCTTTAAGACGTTCAAGTCTTCAAAGGCTTGGAAACCGGAAGGCTGAACAGTTTTTCTTTAGAGCTGAGCTGGGAATTCCCAAATAGGTGCCAGCTCTCCTTCATATCGGATGTAAATACAACCAAGCCCATTGCGCTTCATTTACATAGATCAAGGTGCAAGGCCGATGAAATTTCAAATTATGCTCTTGATCTCAAGCTTCAGAGAGAATCTCCTTGCAACGCGACATATTCTCTATTACTAACACTGTGAATACACCATGACCTTGCTACTTGAACTAGTAATACGACCGATTGGGATATTGTTACACCAAAAGTGCGTCGAGCCTTTTCGACGTAATCGATAATTAATTGGAAATCGGTCGTCGAGCCTCTCTTGTGTCAGGGTTAATGGTGGCAAGCTTGGAAAAGATGCTAGGGACTGATTTGACTGACTTGGAAATCAGCTGATTCTTCGGTTTGCCAAAAGGTGTCCAAAATTTGCAATCAACGCTAGTATTGATACACTTCCATCTTTTACAATCTTAAGCTTTGGGGGCACACGTCTTCAAATTCGATGCCCTCTTGTAAGTGGCAAAGGGACCTTGTTGAATATTTTAAATAATGCCAAAGATGTTAACAAGGTATTTGTGGAGTCACAATAATATTCTGAATATTTTTCTCAAAGCATTCAAGACAGCAAGTTTTTTACTTCAGTGTTCTGTGAAGATA
>JAMKCH010048046.1:0-11726 GCA_023653785.1 Ophioderma brevispina
CTTCGTGTTGGTGCTCTTGCCAGGAAATTCTTTCTCCTAGCCCATCCATAGTCTGGATACAGATATGTATGGTAACCTTAAAAAAGGCTATGGCTACTCATATTTTCAGACCAGTTAAATATTTATCAATTCAGGTTCGTTTCTGCATGTATGCAAAATTGTTTTTATCGCAATAAATTGACCTTGTGGTCTGCATTGACGATGCGCAGTTGCAATCCGGTTTGAAAATGCCTATTTCTAGCTCTTGTGGACAATAAACATATATAAGATAACCTTTTACTAATTTATTCTAAAGAATACCTTTACTTGACACCATATCATTGGTATGCCAAATTATAGTCCGATGATATTATTAAAACCATTCAACGGAATAAACATAACGTAATACAACAATAACGTATTAAAACCATTTTTTGACCATTTTTCACATCCTCCCATTGTACGAAATGTACTCTGATTGAAAGTTTATAATAAAAGTTTTTTGTGGTCCGAAATAAGTATCTCTTGCCACTCTTGATCAATATTTCAAATAGCTTGTTTGGTTGCTGAAAATGTGATAACGAATACCCTTCCTTAAAAAGGTCACCTTGTTTATTGACGTTCCAACATTTCTTAGACTTTTAAGAGTCATTGTGAGCTGAATAAACCACTATTTTCAACTGCGGCATTATGTTACCTTGAAATAAGATGCATAATCATTATTAGGAGTTTTTAACCAAACTTCGGACCGGCTTGTGAAAGGGTAAGTAATAAACAAGGTTTCCCACGGAATATGTTTGTATTTCAAATATATAAATAAAGTTAAATAGCAGGGAAAACATTATTCATATTTCTACACATAATTCACAACAAGAACAGTGATATTCCGGAAGACTTCAAGCTGTAAGTATTTTTTAATTTTTTTTTTATAATTTTGTTGTTGTGTTTCGTTTCGGACAATCATTTTTCTCCTATTTTTTGATGTTTGAAGTTCAAATATCCAGAAAAGAAACCGAAAGCATGGCAACTATATATATATACCCAAATGCAGCTCAACTGCCCCTATCAAAATATTACAGTTTTGTTCCACTAAAGCATTGTTGAAAAGACTTATTACCCAAAGACACAAAATTTCTGGAAATGCCCCGTTTTCATGAAAATCGACCATATACACACTCACAAACTGTGTTAAAGTTGATTTTGTCCGCGGATTCTATTTTGGCCTAGTGTCCTTTTAAAAAGACGTATTTTATTTTTTTTATTTATATTTTATTTATTTAGTGATTGATTGATTTTTTTTTTGCAAAACAAAAATAGACACTCTCGTCTCTCTCATGTATAAATTGGATCACTGTAATGAACATGGAAATTCATCCATAACATAATTATTTTTTTTTTTTCTTTAACCGAAAATATAGCAAAAGAACAGAGTGTGCCTTTCAGACCCCATTTGGATTACTAGTATATAAACGAAATACTTTGCTTACCTGACGCCTGTAGATAAAGAAAAAACGAGCAGTGATCCATTATCGCTAAAACTGTGAAATAGCGACTTATTGTGAATGCTAATTTCCTTAATATAATACTAAAAACGGAACCTTAAACGACCTTTCCCAAACCGCTACTACTGTATTAAAACAGTTGGTACTATTTTAATGGGCATCGTTTGGGTGACGTGCAATTTTCCCGTTTGGTTGTGCAGCCAGGGATTAAAAGATTGAAAGTTTTAAAAAATTGAAGGTTTAACTTTAAGTATAATGAAGGACTTGCATATTTCTCATACAAAAGAATCACGATAGACACACAAAATATACAAATGACGGGTGAGTCTAAACAAGGCAAAATCATACCAAAAAGGACGTTGCCCCGGGACGTTACCCTAACACTGTATACCTTATCTAAGATTCCTGCCATCTGGTTAAATACGCGAGGCATTTATCTAAATTATTCCCCCTATTTAACAACCCATGTTGTGTACCAACGGAGTGCATGGTTTTGGGGTTGTATATAATATAATTAGGGGCCTGCTTTTGAATTAGGGGTATCGTGCGCATGGGACAGAGCGCATAGCCCTCTGAGCCATGGCGCGTATGTTCAAGGGTATTATGTTTGATAGAGATACTTTTGCCAAGGGGAAGTTTCTGGAGTTTTGTGTACATTCAATACATAACCAAATTAAAAGCAAAGCTGAAATTGTCATCACTGAAATCTGGATGCTAAACCAAGTTGGGGTGTCAAATTCGGAACCCAATGTTATTGCAGGCCACGCAAAGGTTAAAATGTTTGAAATTCCTGCGTGACATGACACTGGTACTATTACTGTTTCATGGATATCACTAAGGAGCATTATTTTGCATGATTTGAATTTTGAAAACATGTTGAAAAACAATTTAAAATAGCTTAACCCCGATTGCTAGGTAAGTACGTCATTTAAAAGTAACCACACTAGACTGAACTGCCATTGAAAAATATAATATATTTGGACATGCGTTTTGCACTGGGCCATAAATAGTGGAGTTGTGACATGTGCGCGCATTTTGTATCATAAAGGGGATTATTAAAATAAATTTGCAGGACACGGCCACAAGTAAATTTGGTAATTAAATTAAAGCAGCGAGGGCGGCAACGAGATGCAAGTGATATTTTTGAAAAATAATATAATCATATGCCACTTTAATTACTTTTTTAATTAAAAAAAATGGAGTGGAGGAGATGGCAGGGCGCAGGATGAGCAGGCGCAGCAGTTCAGCATTTAATGAAAATTGACCCCAACAGAGGTCATGTGCTTACAAACTTATCTCTTCTGGGGAGATTCTAAAAACTTATCTTACAACCACTACATACTATAAATCAGAAAAAACTTTATTATCAAAGTATTCAATTGTGTTTTGGGCCCATATTTTGCATTATGCATAGCCGACAAGTGCCAATGACTTTCAATGGTAAAATTGGCAATTTGGAAGCCCTGCGCAAAACTACTTTGCTATATCATGTACCTATAAAGTTATATATCAATGGAAAGCTTGTGTTTTATAGGATACCAAATCGACAATTACATAAAAGGCATTTGCCACAGCTTTGAATTCGGTGGGTTTAAAATGAAATCTTTTTCATCAATTTTACATATTAGTGGTTGGTAACTCCCAAGGGAATAATCTTATATTAGTCTCAACTGTATTTCTGGAATCCTTGATTAGTAAGATTCAATAAAAGTAACTTTTGTAGGGGCTGTGGGTTCCTGAAGAGAGATAGAGCCTCTCACACCAATATCCATGCATTTGACATGAAAACTATGTCACACAAAAACCTGGCCACTTGAAACCACATGGCCATTTATTAATCTTTCCCT
Organism: Ophioderma brevispina; assembly: GCA_023653785.1. Taxonomy (NCBI): domain Eukaryota; kingdom Metazoa; phylum Echinodermata; class Ophiuroidea; order Amphilepidida; family Ophiodermatidae; genus Ophioderma; species Ophioderma brevispina. The sequence goes on from JAMKCH010048046.1 coordinate 3,329, forward strand.
GGGAGATGGCCAGCGCCCGAGAGTGTTGAAAAAAAACCCATGTGCGCGTGGCCGGATTCGAACCGGCGGAACTTGGTATTACATGCACGACGCTCTAACCGAATGAGTATCAAGCAGGTTCGGTAGAAGAGCGATTAGATATCATCTATAGGTGTTAGGGTTCGAAAGGTGGTCTTATACGCCTTCAAATGCATTGAAACTAGTCTGTACTACAGTATAGTCTTCACTCTTGATCGATTACGCTGGCTTGTGACAAAGGAGATACAGAATGCTTGCTGCTTTGCCGTATGTAGTTATAAACGGTAACGAGATGAATAGTTTTGGTGTCACGTTGTCAGGTACCAGGTCACTGTCAGGTATCAGGTATCAGTTTGCTCTTCGGGGCGACCGATATATATTAAATCCGACATGTAAATCCAAGGTCTGTTAATGGCCCTCTGCCCCGGTGCTATTATTTTTTCCAAAAGGGACACGGTTATTATGTCTAAACAGTACAAAATTTACCTTTTCCCTACTGATTCAAAAAACCGACGTTAGATGACGATAATCGGTTGTTTTTTTCCAATGTAAGGGATACGTACGTCATTTTTACCTGAATGGGTCCCCCCCTGAAGCAAAATACTAAACCAATCCAAATGACCGTGACGTATCAAATCTTTATTTTTTCCAAAACTTGGCTGTTATTCCCATAATAAAAATTCCTTTTAAGATTAAACATCTGTATATTGTTCTTTAATAATTAATATTCAATGTCCCCGCATGAATGTGAAAAAGATGGGTCCTTTAAGTCTACAAACTGAAAACACAGTCAGAGCCGGCTAAATACCCTTACCGTGGACTGTAATGAGCAGACGAATCCCCGTTTTAGTTATAGCAGCTGACATCCACTTGCCCGCGGTGCGGGGGTTATGCGTCTAGCAATCCTTCTTGGCGGATTTCTTTTGAAAGCAAACAAGAACTCACTCAACGTGCGGATTATTGTTTTTGTTACTTTTCTATAGACATATTGATCTGAGAGGCATATAGATGGGTCATCTTGCACCCCGACATCAATACATTTATAGAAACCTCCTTTTAATAGAGCAGGAGCAGAATATTACATAATATGGGCCTTATTTAAAGAGGACATTTCCAGAAAGAAGCGCCCCCATTTTTTTTCGAACCCGGTTTTTTTTTTTGCATAATTGGAATGCTTATATTACCCAATGTATAGATCACACCTGAATTTGAAGTGAATAACTCGAATACGCCGTCTTTATGTAATAAGATGATTTAGTTTTGTTTCTTATAATTCGTACGATTCAGGATTTAAAAATATTGTTTGTGGTGTTCCGCAAGGATCGATACTGGACCCACTTCTTTTTATACTATATGTTACTGATATAACCAATACTCGCACGTTTTGATTTTATATTATTTGCCGATGATACCACAATTTTCCCTACTCGCATCAAAACATCGATATTACTGTAATAAGTTGTTTGGAATGCTGGTAATTGAAGAAGTAAGCAATTGTTCAAGAGCAAACAAATTATCAGTTACCGCAAGCAAAGACTAATATCATGGTATTTGGCACGCCTAACATGACGTCAATGAAAGTAAAACCAGATTTGAATGTAAAATTCGATAATACAATATTGAAAAGAGTGAAATATACCAAATTTCTAGGTGTCTTAATAGATGAAAACCACAGCAGCCAACAACGTCCTGCTGAGCTATTGTTATGACTGTCATTGTTCAAATAGAGTTTCTTCAACAGACTTTAGTAGCCGTCTGTGGAAATTTGATGACCGGGTTTAATAATAAGGTTTTAGAACAAAAATATGTGACCGGTTTCGAAGTAAATATCCGTGTTTTCAAATGGCAGCAGTGCATGAGCTGATGTTCAGTCATTCCCTAGGTATGCAGAAATCGCTTTTCTGTGTTTGCAATTATGCATGACTGGTCACTGGTGCTTCCAAGCATAGCAGGATTTTGAATATTCATATATTTTAAACAACATTTTAAAACAAAATTACGGACAACTAGTTTTGTATAATACCCACAAATTCATCTTCAGCTTATTTGAGCTTTTAATTACGTGTGTATTATTTTGTTAACTTCAACAGCCTACATAACATATTTCAGATGTTTTTAATAACACGTATAACAACACGTGACAAAATATTTTTGTTTAATTGTTGATAATATTTAATTGTGCCAAACCTTGCTTACCACACGTTATATATTAGTATGGACAGGTACATAAATAGGCACATCCTTCATCTTTTAAAACAAATCATTATTTTTTGCTGACAAGGGTGGGGTAGCTACTAGTCTCGTGAAAATTAAAATCACATTGTAAATTAACTAGGTTGTGCTTGTGTTACTGGTTTCTATTGACTAACACAAAGCAGGCCAGGTGAACCAAGTCTAATCAAGCATGCCAAGACTTCACCTGTTTCAAACACCCGCGCAATTGTGTGCACTGACTACAGGCAAATCCTATTGAACACTGTGCAAATGTACATGAAGAGTCGTAGTGTAATCGAAAATTTTTGAATATTTTATAGTGTTTGGGTAAACAATTTTGGATGTGAATGAATGTATGTATCCTTATGAAGGTAGTATCAACAGAAAGCTTGCTGTTTGATCTCAATATATAAGTTGCAAAACGATTCACATGTTAAGTAAAACAAACAGGGGGTAGGTGGAAAGGAGGGTATGTTCCGACATCTTTTAAAAATGTACATTTTAAAGTTGTCATTTTTGGTCCAAGAATAAAATATCTGATGTAATTTTTTCTGGAAAATACGATGAGGTGTAGTTCATCATTCAAAATCAAATAAAATATTCAACCAAATCATAACAATCACTTCATAACTCATATTTGGATCTCGATCATAAAGTTGTTCGGTCATGTAACAGACGGGACTAAACTCTCGCAATGAACGGGATCATGAAAACAGAATCGGGCGAATGACTTCATTATCGAACTACCTAGCGACTGACTGTGTTGGCGTAATCCATACACAGCGGGACGTTGCCGGGCTGCTGTGGATGAAAACCTTACCTGGAAACATCATATCGATTGCGTTTCCAAAACATTGTTCATGATTCCAATATTTCTCGACAAACTAAAACATGTTATTCCGGATCGTGTATTACATAATCTTTATTGTACTTTTATTTTGCTTTAAGTATGGAATACTATATGGGGAAATCATGTGTTGTCTATACTTAAATAAACTTTACAAACTCCAAAGATGGGCAATAAGAACAATTTCTAACAGTCATTACAGAAGCCATTCCCAACCTTTATTTGCAAAATACCATATATTCTTATTTTTGAAGACATGTACTGTACTCTCTCAACTAGGTTTGTTTATGTAACAATATTCAAGAATGAAATTGCCTCTACTTTGCTACTATTTTATTAAACGCTCTGACATCCATCACTATCAGACAAGACATGTAAATGATATCAATTTAATCACGAACAAAATATTTTTTTCTGACCAATGTATACGAACAAACGGCCCCATTCTTTGGAATTCTGTTAAAATAAAAATAAAACAATCTAAGTCCGTAAAACATTTCCGTTTTCAGCTTAAGCAACAATTTCTCGCAAAATATAATTGAACGTTTTCTAACTATCTGATTTTTGTCACGAGCACCGTCCTTTGTCTTGTTTATCAGTCGTGTATATTTTCTTTTGTAATTGGAAGACAAAAAGGTGGAGTAGGAATGTAGATTGCTGATAAACTTACATTATAAATACGTAAACACTTATGTAATGCCAATGATAATTATGAACCTTGTTTTTAATTTAAGTGAAAATATCAAGAAAAAAAAATGTCATTATGGAACGGTATCCCGGGCACTACGTCAAGCTATCAATGATTTTATAACGGACATAGAACCTACATTTCAAACAATAAATGCGGATAAAAATAGCATATAATGGGCGACTTTAATATAGATCTATTGAAGTTTGAGGAAGACAAATTTATTCATGATTATTTAGACCTAATTTTATTCCCGATTTATTCGTACTCTTTAATGCCGACTATATAGCTATATATAAACTACTAGAATACGGAAACTGCTACCATAATAGACAATATACTAACAACTAATGAAAACATTAGGCAGTCTGCTATCGTGATCACTGATTTGAGTGATCATCTACCAACGATATTGTCTACGGAGCATTGACGTTAACAGACGGTTCCCTCACAAAATATATCATATAAAAGAGTTCATAGTCCTAGAAATATTACCAAATTAAAGGAAAATCTAGCAAAAGTTAATTGGGAAGAATATCTTAATAATGTTCACCCCGACGACGAAGATTGTAATCAATGTATCGATATATTTAACAATATATATAATGATTGTGTTCCATTCAAGAACTGTTCTTATAAAAGGAAGAAACAACCTAAATCGCCTTGGATAACCAGAGGTCTGCTGAGAAGCATAAATACCAAAAATAATCTGTGTAAGAAGTATTTGCATAACCCAAATTTTCACACCTTACAACAATTTAAAACATACAGAAATAAGTAAATCTAAAAGAAAGTATTTCTTTACCAAATTTGAACAAGCAAAAAGTGATATGAAAGAGACATGGAAGCCTATAAGATCATAGGTTGAGGTAAACATCGGCAAGTACAAACTAAATTTAAACAGGCAGTAGTGATATCACTACCGATCCTCAAGAAATAGCAAATTACTTCAATTATTTTTTGTAAATGTAGGTCCTGACTTAGCTTCAAAAATCTAAAGGCCACACAAAGATTACTTTGATTACCTGGAAATCCTATATCTGGCAGTATGTACATGAAACCCATCGTTGAAAATGACATTATCAAAATCATTGAAAAATTCAATCCAAACAAAAGTGCAGATCCTGTTAAAAAGTAGCAAACGAAGTTGTATTGCCTCTTACGTCAATCTTTAATCTTTCTATATAGCAACAGGTATTGTGCCACAGAAGTTAAAAATAGCTAAGGTAATTCCAGTACACAAAAAAGGAGAAGTTGACGTATTTTCAAACTATCGACCAGTGTCACTTTTGCCATCTTTTTCAAAATTTTTGGAAAGATTGATCTTTAATAGATGTATTACATATATTGATAAAAACAAAATACTTAACAAGCAATTTGGCTTCCGGCACAATCATTCAACTAATATGGCTATTGTACATGTTGCCAATGCAGTGGATAAAGCTGTAACAATAATTGGAATATACCTAGACTTATCAAAGGCCTTTGATACCGTCGATCATAATATATTAATTTACAAATTAGAGCATTATGGTTTCCGTGGAATAATACTTGATTGGTTTATTAGTTATTTAAGTAATAGAAAACAATATGTGTTTTATAATTCTTGTGAATCAGAACTTCGTAATATCATGCGTGGCGTTCCTCAAGGGTCAATACTAGGTCCATCATTGTTTATACTGTATATTATTGATATTACTCATACATCTGAAGTATTAGATATTATATTATTTGCTGACGATACTACGATACTCTATAAAGATATCAAAACCCAATTTCATTTAATTAATAAAGAACTTAAAGAAGTAAGTAATTGGTTTACGGCAAACAAGTTATCAGTGAACGCAAGTAAGACCAATTATATGTTTATGACATCAAAGAACTTCAAAAATTCTAAATTAACAGATGGTAATAATAAAAATATTTTCAGGATGTAATTCTGAAGGGAATAACTCTTGATAGGGTTAAACTACACAAGGTTTTGGGTGTGCTGATAGACGAGTGTTTAACATGGAAATGGCTTATAAATTGTATTGCAAAAACTATTTCAAGAAACATCGGTGTTATAAATTCTGAAATAAGCTGAAATTCTTTGTACCCGATCGAGCCTTACATTCTATGTACTGTTCTCTTGTGTTACCATACACATGTAAAGCCTACTTAGACAAATTAGTTAAATTACAAAAAATGCATGGCGATGCGAACCGTTGCTAAAAGTCATTACAGAAGTCACACGTACGGCCCCTTGCTTGCTAATATAAATTCTTTCACTTGTATGACATATATAAGCTTGAATTGGGAGTATTTATGTATAAATTTATTACAAATGATTTATCTACTCTTTTCAATGATCTCTTTAGCCTACGGTCAGAAACTCATAGTTACTATACAAGACACGCTGACCATTAGCAATTTAACCAGGAACGAGGAGAGAATTTCTCAAACCGGGCGCTGTGTTCGTACTACTGGTCCTATATTATGGTAATTCCCTGGAATATTAATATTAGAATGGCCTTTTCTGTTCTGTGAACACATTTCAGAAAAACCGTATATTAAATACACTTTATTTCTAAATGCATTTAAATAATTATGATTTGAGCATTGTTCATCTCTTATGTCTTGGTTTGGTTTGCGTTGTTGTTGTACTATTTTTATTTTATGGGGAATGACCCGGCTTGGCCTTATTGTCCTTGGATCATCTCCTCCTTGATTCTTTACTTGACAAACCGTCAGTTTGTTTTGATGTATACTATGTATCTGAATTTATATGTATATGAATATGGAAATAAGATCTTGAATTAACTACCAAAGGTGTTCCACAACCAGATTAAATAAAGTGACAGGAGGAGATTTTTAGGATACGATTTTCTCAAATTGCCAGAATCGATTGTAGACCACCTACCATAAACGTTCCGAAGGTTATATTGGACAAACAAGTACAAAAAGAAAACAGCAAACCTTGTTTTGAACTTGCCTGACTATCGTAATTGTCCCATAGAACACCGTGCTTGACTTTCTGTCGTGCACGACAGAAGTACTGAATCATCATATTATTATAAAGAGGCTGTACATTCGGCGTATTCACGTCAGGTGTGATCTAATCCTTGGAAAGGCTTCTCAACTTGCAAAAAACCGGGTTCGAAAAAAAATTGGGGGCGCTTCTTTCTGAATCTCCTTCATGTGCTCTTTAAGATAAAGCGACGCAAGCCCACGTGATTGCCAACACCAACATTGGGGTCATTGCGGCAGTGCGTTGCGTTTTCAAAACCTCCACTCAGCTACTTTTAAATTGAGTTCGTCCCACGTTCCAGAAACTGGCATGAAGCTACGTGACAATTTGGAAGTCCATGATCAAGTGCACGTGTGTACAGCTAGGCTCGTAATCTTCTCACGTCCTCGCTCATCATTTGGTCTCTTTTTTCCTTCTTTCATTCTCGGCTATCTATCGCTATGTATATACCTGTCTAGTCTGTCCGTTATCCCCCCACAATGTAAAGATTATAATATATAATGGAAGATTGCTGAATGGGCGGATGGACTGGAACGAACAGGCTTTTCGCGTCCATCACCCGAGGGATGGATAAGATGGATGGAAATGGATGGATGGATGGATGGATGACTGGATGCTGGAATGGATGGCAGATTGGATTTCAGATGGACTGGCATGGATGTCTGGGTGGTGGGTGGGATGGATGAATGACATGGATGGCTAAGTGGATGGGTGATTAGAATGGATTGATGGATGGATGAATAATGTGGATGGATGGATGGATGGATGGATGGATGGATGGATGGATCGGTGAGGTGGACCCACTGACGAAGACAGTTGATATATGGATAGGTGGATATGTGTGCGGGCAGATGGATTATTTTTAATCCTGTTCATGAGATACCCAGGGGGGGTACTCAACACAAATGACCAACAGGGACTGCCACAAACTCGGTCTCATTTTCAGCCTCTGGTATAGCAATGCCCCCCTTTTGTTCATGCCAATTTTTGGTATAGCAATGTGGTCTTTTTTCAACATATTCTCAAATTTGTTGGAAACTTAGTCAAATTTTATTATTCGGAACTAAAATTTCTAAAATTTTCTTAAATCTGAAGCAAAAAGTATTCAAAATTTGCTTAAAATGCCAAAATTTTGAGGAAAAAATTGGCAAATTTGTGTTAAATTTGGTCCAAAATTTGCATCTCTGGATTAGCTATGGTCCCCCTTTTTAGCAAAAATTGGTAAATTATGGGTCTACTTCAATACTCGGTCGAGCACGTCCCTCCCAACCAAACTTGGGTACCCCCCCCCCGGTTTATGATACAAGTCAGATCGCCCCCAAGCCAAAGTCTGCGCCCAAAAACGCCAACCTCGCCCCCCACAGTAAACTAAGTCTCCCCCAAATAAACACTCGCCCCCTTGCCAAATCGCCCCCATGCCAATCGCCCCCACATAAGCCCCAAGTCTCCCCTACCAAGTCGCCCCATGCCAAGTCGCCCCCAACCCACGCCAAGTCGCCCCCAACACCAACTCGCCCCGCACACACAGTCCCCCCCCCCCAACACACATTTGACAAAAACACCCTCTGTCTCAATAGAATCGAATATGATGTGATGTATGCTACAAAAATATGCGGGTCTG
>JAMKCH010048047.1:0-52863 GCA_023653785.1 Ophioderma brevispina
GTGTTTGCCACACAAGCATAGGCCTATTCTCTTTTGGTACTTTTCTGCAGATTAAAGCACTAAATTCCTTGGTATGTATATAGAGCTGTCTTTTGCCATATTGGGTATAGGCCAAAACAGTCTTAAAAATCTGATAGTCCCTAATAATTTTTGGGTGCAAAATTGAATTTTCGCCAAGTGTGCACTTTGTGTTTTCTGAAATTGTGTCCGCCAATTAAATTATACCTGCCTAATTGTCCTTTATGACGTCACGTGTGATGCCATCACAAGGCATGCTGGTACTACGATTGGTATCAGGGAAGAGAATTACCATACTATCTATTTGGTACAAAATCAAAAGTATCAAGTGCTTAATAAGAGATTTCAAAAGAGGCTAAGTTATGCAAAACGGGGGCTTGGTAAAGTCGAGGCATCACACACACAATCATTTTTTTTCACTTTTGGCCCAAAGGATGAATCAGCACCTCCAACACAATTGAGTGTATTATCACTTTGGTTAGTCCGATTTTTCACGATTCAAAAATTCTTATGAAAGGTTTACAGTTACTGAAGTTGGATAGTAAACCGACTTACCTAAGGTTATTGATTTTCTAGGGAAAAAATAAACAATTTGGGTTCGATGGGTACTAATCCTTCTGGGACACCCTGTACATCTAGATTCATTTTACCTACTCCAACAAAACAATTCGTATACAATTGATGAATGAAATAGTAACACAAACACAGCATCATTCTAACGCACTTAAATGACCAGCTTTTTAGACATAAGAAGGGGGGGGTGCGTAATCACTGTTAATACGTATATATGTCTAAAATCTGGTCATTTAAGTGCGTGTATCATATAATGATAGTTGTGTTTAACTGTTATCATCATTCGTCAGTTTTTTTAATAGTTCTAAAAACATCAGGTATTATACATAACCATTTTTTAGAATTTAATCAATTCAACCACAGCCTAATTCAAGTAATAATATCACATTTATATGGTACACGGGGCTCTCAACATGTTTTAGATTTTTGTACTGTTATGTATGTTATTTTAATGACCTAAAATTTCCTCAACACAGCGGTTTCACTGTAGATGATCTACATGTCTTAATAAGGAGTTTTCATTGAATCATAGGCTTTTTGGGTCAATTTTCTTGAGATTTTTTTGGAGTGGAATTTATGATATATTTTTACCGGAACAATCATTTACATGTTGTTAAGAAACAAATCGAGAAGATTTTGTCAAATTCTCCAGAAATCAACCTCTCGTTTATTGCTTACAAAGTACCTTTCTATTATGTAACTTCTTTCCTTTATGTAAGGAACAGATATTTACTGTGAAATCATTTTAAATGAATCGAACAATTGTTTAATTGAAAAATAATAAGCATGGAACACTTCCAGGTGTTTTAAAATACAAGACATTCAAACATACGTGCTCACTTAGGCGGATGCTCGAAGCCTTCAAAATATTTATTACATCAAACCATGCAACGTCTTTTAGCTTTATCATATTCAGTCGCAAAACGCTTCACTGTTACTTTCAACGACATGGCCAGTAATCATTGGTAATCCACCGCGAGGATTGTACAGAGATTTAGGGGAAAAAATACAAACTGGGGTCGACCTTCCCAACATGCATTTCGTCCAAGTCCTGAACTAAGCGGGCCGACTGAAGTCCCTTGTCAACCGTTTAACGTTCTATTTATTCACCAGTTTATCTTAAATTTAATTAAATTCTTAAATCTGGTCACCTAATTTTGATTAATTTGAATTCCGCCGGGAATAAGGATATTTTATATGCATTGTGCATGATAAACTAATCACTTTTTAAAGTCAGTGTGTGAAGATTTATATCTAATACAAGAGAAGGTCCTGTACAATTTATTATTACGTAATTCTTTTCATCAACCAGGGGGGTTGGGCTTTTTTTATATGAGTTTGTTTAAATTCATGTATAGTGTCTATATGAATCGTTTGTTCATAGCCTTGTAGTCGCAGCCAATCATATGTACACATTTGCCTTTTCGAATGAGTTCTGTGGTTTTGTGCAATTACCTTTTATCTACAGTGTGTCCCAATATTAAAGTACTATGAGCTAAAGCCACCCAAGGAATTAAAATATTTGAAATTGCATAAGTCGTCTAAAAGTTATTTTTTTTTTTTTCAAATGAAAAATCACAAGAAGGAAAGAAAACAGCATGTGTTCAAAGATAGGGAATCTCCATTCACGTGACGGAGGAGATTTTTAGGATACGAAGTTTCTCCTCAATTGGCCTGGATGGGTTGTTAGACCACCTACTGAGAATGTTTGAAGGTTTATTAGAACAAACAGTCTAAAAAACCCGCAAACCTTGTTTTGAACTTGCCTGCAATCGTAATCGTCCCATATAGAAACCCATGCTTTGATTTTCTGTCGTGCACGACAAATAAATACTAAATCCTCATCTTATTACATAAAGCCAGCGTTTGGCCTTATGCAACTTCAGTCAGGTGTGAACTATACAATCGGTAGCATTCCAATATGTAAAACCAGTTCGAAAAAATGGGGCCTTTCTTTCTGGAAATGTCCTCATGGCTCTTTAATTACGTGTTGTATTAATGTCCGTACGGACAGTAATGACTAAAATAACTTCATTTTGCCCTTTATTAGGTTACTTCAGTCTTATCACATGCAATGTATATTTAGGATGTTATACCCCTGTGAGTTATACTTGTCATGCTTGTTGAAGAGGCAGTTAAAACCACCTGATTTTTTTTTCGATTTTTAGATTTGGCACATCACTGATAGGCCTTAAATGCATACCCTACTCTATCAAGAGTTTTGAAACAGCCCCCTTAGCGCAGTTTTAGCATATAAACCAAGTGTATTCATTAACACAACCTATAATATTCGAAGAAAATCAGAACTTGTATATAGTTATAAGATACTCGGCGATCAACATCAACCCGTGTTTCGCTGTTCGGGTTTCGCTGTTCCTTGACCTTGAAATACCCCTGATGACTTTGTCGTGCATTTAAAATGTTCGGGCAACAATCAAACACCCACCCTCCCAAGTTTCGAAGTCCATACAGCAACGTTTATCCCGGCCATTTGACCATCCTTTGAACCTTGAATGACCCTGAGACCTTATCGTGACCTTTACGATTTTTGCATCAACAATCACTCCAAGTTCCATGTCCATACACCACTTTTATCCCATTTGACGTCCCATTGACCTTGAATGAACCCGATGACCTTTGATTCCACACCGAATACAAACCCGGTCTTTGGAAGGTCAAGGGACACCATAGTTTCAGAACTTGCGACCCCGCTCTCACGAGAACATAGACGCGGTCAACCAGACAGACAGACAGATCAGCCCAGCACGTACATACATTGACCCCGACTTCGCGCCTTTGGATTATACAACATGGATTGTAATCTAGATCCAATAATTGTTTTGAATATTGTTCTTGACGACAAAATTGATTGATTAGTGCGTTTATTATAGGAGAAGTGCATTTATAGGGGCCCCCATTTGGTGAGTCCATGGTGGAAAGAAATGTTTAATAGAGTATGCTTTTGTTTTGCACGCTAGATTTACAGAAATACGGACATTTATATTTATGGGGATAATGTTTCTCCTTATTGTATAGGGTTGAGCACATTGATAACTCGGACTCAACAGTGGTATTGGAATTACACCTCACTGCCCATTGTATATAACTCCTTGAATTACAAAACACTCTACATGACTATATAATAATAAAACAATTTGAATATTTTTTTAACGCGTGCACATTCCACGTAAACGTACTCAAGGCGCTGTGCGACAACCATGAAAGGCGCTCGGCATATCAGAGAAACCATGAATACCGGAACAGATTTATGACAAAAAGCTCGATTTTAGAAGGCAGATGAACCGAAGTACCCCCCGGAGAAACCTGCGAGAACGAGTAGGGATCGAGAAACCAATTCACATAAATCCGCCGATAACGAGCCCCTGCCGAGGATCGAACCCGAAGACCTCATTGGTGAAGGCGAGGAAATACACTACGCCCACCCTTTCCCTTCCCCCCCAGTGGCTTATTCCGTTGTCGCTATGGCGCCCGGTCTATGATTCCTGCCGGACTATGATTACTTTCACACCGGTGTAATGTACTTATAGTCCGGCGGACTCATAGTCCGCTATAACGGAATAATAGAACACTCAATTCATTGACTCTTCAACGGAACATTAGTTTTCACGCTTTTATTTATTCCGTTATCGTCTATGGAGCCGGACTGTGTGGCTCCCCGGCCGGACTATGGCTGCTTTTCCACACCGGTGTCTCTTCTCCTGCATGGCCTCCGGTAGGCTGTGGTCTGCGACCTCACCTCTTACTTGGGCATGGAACGAAGGTCTTTATATCTGATCTTGGCGCCGAAAGCAATGACCAACGAACTGTGCTTTCCTCCTTTGCCACAATTGTAAGATAGGACTAGGCAGTGTTATCACCGTAATCTGCTGTCTGTTCTTCCAGGAATGTTTTTGAGCTTTCATGGTAGCCATAGTGGCCATTAACCGGTCTTGCAGCTCCATTTCTCCATGTAGTCCATGTTTCTGCACCATAGGGTAAGAGCCTTACACACACAAGCGCCGGTGCTTCAGACCTCCACTATGATATCAAGCTTATTGTAGGTACTTCATGTTTGTCCCCTTCTTGTCAAGAAGACATTTCCTGCTATCAAATCAATTACAGATTTACATCTTTCTTACTTTAACCCCTTTACCTTACTTAGCTATCCTCTTCGTGCCGGCTGGCACATAAGCCCCCACACTCTTTTTTACAAACACTTTATCTGTTCTTTGCTTGACTCGTGTTTCGTTCCATGATTTTCATCCAAGAATCTTTTCATTTTTTCATAGTTTCTATGCCAGTTGTTTTTTGACCTTCCAATTTCCTTTTGCCACTGGTTGCCAAGTCCGAGCAGTCATGGCAAGGCGTTCCTTTCTTTTTCGCATATGTGACCCACCCATTCCATCGTCTTTTCATACTGCAAGTCTGGTCTTCTTTACCGAGCAAATGTCATTGAGTTCTTCATCGAAAATGATGTTGGCCAAAATATTTGCAAGATGTGTCATTGACTTGGAATGGGTCCAATTTCCTTCACCACTTCTGTTCATTTTCAAGGTTATTCGCAGCCATATAGAAACATTGGGGGGCGAACAATGATTTGATATAACTTGATTTTGTTTTCCTGTATCCTTTTTGACTTCCATACTTTGTTGAGCTTTGTGAATGCAATCTGGCTTTATTTATTCGACTTTTCATGTCTTCCCTCCACCTCCTTCTTTACACATATTTGCCAGGAATAATTCTTCTACATCCTCTGATGTCTCTTCCTTTTAGCTTGAGCACACCCTTCCACTTCTTATTATTCAGTCTCATTATCTTGTCTTTTTTATTGATTTTCTTCCACCCTTGTCAGCAAACTGGAGAGATTGTCTGTTTTCCTCTGTATGTTTGAATGGCCTTTGATGACAAAAGGCGATTCATCGACGAGGTCGAATCTCCAAGACTGGACATCATCCTTCATGATCGTAATACCTGTTATTGTTCCTCCTTTTGGGTAGTCCTTCTCATCACCCAGCAGGTCAATCACAAGCAGATAAAAATCCCTGACCTCACAACATCCCTGTTTTCCTCCAGTCAACACACGAAACCATTCACTAACATCGCCATCGTCTAGTACTGCGCAGATACTGTCACTGTACAGATCCATAATACGTTAGTGAGTTTTTCTTGGAATTCCATACTGCCTCATTATCCTCCCAAGACTATCCTGTGTTCTCATCGAATGCTTTCCTCAAAGACATAATTATTCAAGAGATGACTGTCATTCAATGGATTGTTCAATGGATTATTTTGTAAAATAAATATCTGTTCAGTTGCTGCCTTTTGCCTTCTCTAAAGCCTGCTGTTCCGATCTGGGTTTATCATTGATCCCAACTTGATTCTGTTTATTAAGATCTGCCCAACACCTTGCTTGCAACTGGAGGAAGTGTAATCCCTCCCCAGTTCCAACAGTCTGCTAAATCACCTTTCTTTGGAAGTTTTACGATTAAACCTTTCTTCCATTCATTTGGTATTTCTTCATAGGGGGGGGGGGGTGGTCCACACACATTTATTATGTTGTATAATTTATCAGATATTTAAAATCTTCTACTTCCTGATAATACCAATTGTTATGCGTCTGAAAAGGGCGTTATTGATTCGCTAAGACACATTATTAAGAAACACAGAAGTGTTTCGCGACAAAGTTTGACATTTTAAATGAATATAATCAAAGAAGCGTGTGAAAATATCGAAACGCTGCTGTTATTTACAGTCGAACCAGGAGATACTTGAAATTTCTTACAATCAAGTGCAAAACACCTTAGGCGTACGACGAAACTTACAGGTGTTCCCTTTCTTTAAGTAATTGACTGTTCTCTGGAGCACGTTCTTTTTCATAAGAAATATGAAATTCCAAAAACAGAATCAACATCACATGGTAATATATTTATCAGAAACTACGTTAAGTTATATTTTTTCGGGAGAAATAGTTAGGACCATGAACACATTGAAGAGGAGCAGAATACAGACTTCTTATGGTTATCTTATGGTTACCGATAAAAGGGGAACGGATGAAACATTAAGTAATACCGGCTCACTATTCTATGAAACACAAACACCAACAAGCTCATTGGTCTTACTCACCAGATATGGTCAACCCTAATTCCAACCCCCGTAATGATCACCCAGAGCTCCCATGCTGACAGTCAGGCCTGCACTAAACACCTACTTACTGCAAACACCTGCACAATTCAACACAGTACGCTGTGGAATTAACCTGCCCGTGTTGAAAAGAAGCCTAAGGATGTGCCACGTTTATGCTGGAGATTTTCACGGCGATGTGAGGTCTACCACTGCGCTGCATGAAATTGTTGTCATCGTTGTCCACATTTCTCCCTCACA
This sequence comes from Ophioderma brevispina, assembly GCA_023653785.1. Taxonomy (NCBI): domain Eukaryota; kingdom Metazoa; phylum Echinodermata; class Ophiuroidea; order Amphilepidida; family Ophiodermatidae; genus Ophioderma; species Ophioderma brevispina. Next base: position 6,973 of record JAMKCH010048047.1, read on the forward strand.
AGGAAAAAACCTCTTCACCTCCTCTCTCTAAATGTGGTGTGTCTTTTTTGAATTTTTTATTTTTTTTATTTTTTTTACCTTTTCTGAAATTTTCCCCAAACTTCCTGTATCCCCTACTCTCGACTGAACCTTGGGTGAAATCCACGGTGTTACTAGTCCGCGATTATGTTTGAATAGTAACATTATCTGGAACTTTGGGCTAAGTGCGTGAACTGCGCGAACTCAGAGCTTGCGCAGTTTAAGCATGCCCAATAATCGCCTATTGCAGTTAATTTTGGGTCTAAATTCAATCAGTGCACGACGAATATTCCAGGTACCACAAAAGAAATTACATGTTGAATTAATTAGCTGGCAACATAACTCCAATTTAGGGTTAAAATAGCCAACAGACAAATCATGCTCCAAATGGCTGTTTTTGGGGAACAGCGTCACTCCAGACCAAGGTTGGAAAGAATGGTGCAATAGTTGTGACATTAGTAATCAATTATTGGATTACGTCATTGAACGAATTGCTACATTCAACATTCCGCTGTCAACAGTGACAAAACTGATAATCCTATTTTATTTTACACAACGATATAATCGAACAATTACTTAGATTCATAACCAATTAATGAACTGTTTCTGACCCCTGCCAGTTATATTATGTTTATTTTGATGATTGCCAATGACACTAATTGCAATCATATCACTGGCTATTCATGTTAAGAGATTTAAACACACTCAACTCTAAAGGGACAATGTCCAATAACTTAATTAATTCCCGGACAATAGCATATTTTTGATTGACAAGGCTGGCAACTTCATCACACACCGCTGTAAATCACAAAAAGGACAAGTGAATTGCGCACCTGCACATACCAATCACTACGTAAATAGCTAGTCTGCAAATTCATGTCCGTCGTATAGGAATCACATATGTGTAATAAATTCTGTAATTTTATTTAACTACCATAAGTTACCAGGGTCCTAAACGGAAAATCTGATTTCCTCTCAATTTTTGGAGTGTGCTTTTTGGTAATATCTTTCATTTTAATTGGCTGTATTTTTAATATCACAAACATATCATTTGAAATCTCCGAGTCTACCGTTAAGGGAAAAGCGATTCGTTTTACGCTGCAAACCTGTCACATCTGGATAACTATAACAATCACTAAACCTGTAAGAATATTGAAACAGAAAGAGGTATAGACTAATCTGACATTAGATATTTTACCTCGAAAAGACTAAAAAGACCTTAACATGTATTATCTAGCAGCTAAGACGCTACGGAGGGTATTTGATTGAAACTTTCGAAGTAATCAACGCTTTGACAAGGATTGAAGAGTCCGGTTATTCACAAGAAAGCTTGGAGGATACTCAGTGGCTTTACAAAATAAGACGATCGTAGTAAAAACCAAATGCAGAAACTACTCTTTTATGTATCAGCAAGAGAGTTGAATTTGAAACCCATACCACCCCGAGAATCCCACCAATCCCACAATTTCATTAAAACTATTTCAATGTAGGCAAAAAATCACAAAATAGTTTTTTTTCTTTAAATTAAGTATTTGGAATTGGTATACCGTCCCACAATTGCACGCACTAATGACGACTAAAACCCCCACTGTACACCAAACAGTTGATTGTACCAGTACAGATTAAACAAACATCCTGAATGGTTCGGTCAAATTGTGTAAACATGGGGTGAATAAGTGCGCTTCATAGCTGGGGGGGAATTTTGCAAGGGGAAAGGCTTTTTTATTTCAGATCTTTTCATCCATATAAAGTTCAAGTATCAGAGTAAAAATACACTTATTTGTTCTTTAATACGCGGATATTGAACCACCCACTTGCAGGTTAATGAGTTATTTTAGAATCCATGTCAGAATAGAGCTAATGAACTCGATGTAAACTAAAATCAGAATGAAGCAAAGCGCTACTTATCAGTACTGTAACCATTTTTTACCAAGTGTGATTACACTTTTCTTCCAAATGTTTGAACAAGATTTTTTTATGTAAATTAAAATTAATCATAGAGTTTTTTTTTACTTTTTTTATATTTTTTGAATATAACAAAAATAGTAAGGAAAAACCAATTCGTTTTACTCTGCAAAAGCATTCACATCTGGAATAACTATAACGAATCAGGGAAAATCTGTAAAAGAATATAGAAAAACAAGGCGAACTTGAATTTACGCGATGCGTAAAATATGTCTCCGCACGACATGTTGCGATTGCACTAACATGCGATTAAATGCAACTCAAACACCCTACCCTTCCCCAATACCACAGCAACACTTCACCCCATCCCCAAAACACCCGACCAACAACACCCACCCCTCCAAACACCCACACAACTCCCCAACACCCCACCCTCATCCCCAACACCCCACCCTATCCCCAACACCACCTGCAACACCCACCCCCTCTTTAACACCCTTTCAACACCCCAACCCACTCCAATACATATAACCCCGGCTCCCCTTTCCCAACACCCCGCAAAAACCAACCCCCCAACCCCTCGCCACACCCCACCCCTCCCCAAACACCCCACATACCCAAAACCTCCCTCCCCAACACCCCGCAATACCAAACCCCCTCCCCAAACTCCCTGCAACACCCCAAACCCCTCCCCAACACCCCACTCCCTCTCCAACACCCAACCCCCCCCCCTCCCCAACACCCAAACCCCTCCCCAACACCCTCACACCCTACCCAGTAGCAATAGTCTCATGTAGCGAAGGATTTTGACTATCCGATGTACCGTTTAAGAGATACAGCAATTACGCATTTTAATTAGCTCATTTGCATAGTAAGCCGCATATTCACATACTTTCAAATTGCAAAAACGATGCATGCATGAGGGACTATCATTGTAGCGAAGAGGAATTTTGTGTGTTCGATGTACCGTTTTTTAGCGATCGAACAGTTATTACGGATATTTAATTAGCTCCTTTGCATACCTAACCCCAGTAACACATTTCAAATTGCAAAAAACGATGCATGCCATGTGGACTTTCATGTAGAGAAGGAATTTTGTGTATGTCAGGATTATATATACTGTTTCAAAGATCAGCACATAGGGTGTTAACATTTTATCACAGACATTCCAGTAACATTTTATACAGACATACGGACATACGGACATACGGCCACACGGACACACGGTGCGGAGGACCTTTTATAGTCCCCCGTCCGGAACGTTGTTCGGCGGGGACAAAAAGAGGTATAGAGTTAGCTCGAAATTAGATATCGCCGACATCATGACCATAAAATTAAAAAAGAAGTCAACTTGTATTTCTAGGATCTAGACGCTTAAGCGGGAATTTGATTGACACTTTCGAAGTAATCAACGGCTTTGGCAATTGATTGAAGAGTCTAGGTTATTCACAAGAAATCTTTTGTGAGACACGGACAGTTGGCTTACAAACTAAGACGATCGTAGTGTAAAACCAAAGTGCAGAAGAAAGGTACTTTTAATGGACCATCAAGAGTGAATTGAAATTCCATACCATACCATGAATCCCACAATCCCACAATTTCCATTAAACTACTTTAATGTAGGAAAAATCACCCAAAAAGTTTTTAAACAATGAAGTATTTGAGACATTTGTCATACCGTCCCAACAGTTGACACGACACTATGGCGACTCAAAATGTAACCAACAGTTTTATTGTACCAGTACAGATTAAAAACAAAGATCTGACTGAATGTGTTTGTGATCAAATTGTACAGATCATGGGATGCAATATTGCGCTTCATAGTCTGAGGACATTGCAGGTTAAGGTAAATGCTTTTTTTTTTATTTCAGATCGTTTCATCCATATAAAGTCATGTATCAGATAAAAAAATAACATGCTTGTCTTTAATACGCGGATATTGAACCACCCACTTGGAGGTAATGATGTTATTTAGCAAATCCATTGCCAGTAATAAGAGATACTGAGCGTTACTTATCGCTTTAAACATTTTTAACCAAAGTGTGATTTTTTCTCAAATGTTTTGAAAAGATGTTGGATTGAGTTGAGGTTGCAAAGGTGTACGGAAGTGCCACGTCCAATTTAAGTGTATACATGTATGCAAAGAGTAAGTATCTGAAGTGTAAGCGTGTGCAGTTGTTGTAAGTGCGAGCGTCACTTTCAGCCATACGTCACTGGTAAGACTAGAATTTTCAACTGAAATATCAATTTCTTATGAGAAAATGTATAATTCTTTATGATTTACTATACTTGAACTACAAACGCCATGCACGTGTTTGTATACAACCAAAGGTTGGGTGACCTTTTCTCTGCGAGTAATATACCACGTGAGATATGAGCCATGAACGGGTGTACAACAGATATGCATACGGCTCAGCTCGCTAGGCGTTATTAATAATTGATCTTAATATTTTCACTAGCATGACAAAAAACATCGCTCAAGGACAACTAGTTTAAGTTAGGGTTTTTTTTTAAGAGATAGTATTAAATTAAAACCATTTGTAAGAGTTTTGTCCGAAACGCGAGTCACATGGCCTCACCTGAGTTTATCCGATATGACCCACTTTAGTGACTCACTCAAGTGTGTATTTTATAGTCGGGCCTATTTAAAGTCAGTCACATTTTGTCCCACTGCTTATTTCCCACAAGCTTTGCGCTTGTTCTCATCAGCTTAATTATTTCACAAAACCATGGGAACGTCGAATACAACACACAGTGACAAAAAACGGTGGGCAGGTGATATAGTCCTCAGGGCTTCACAGTCCGGGAAACAATGGTGAACAATAGGGCAATCGATCAGTTGACTCTTTACGCAACAAAAGTTTCACGCTTTATTCCGTTGTCGTCTATGTAACCCGGACTATGATCTGCCGGATTGATTACTTTCACATCGGCACCAAACACTCTCGCGAGGAAAGGGCGTTTACGATACGTTTTATCATCCGTTAATATAAAAAATCTAAAAATTATCTTCCGGGTTGTGTTGCGTAATATAATAATAATTTGGTATTTTTGAACGCGCGACATATCCACGTAATGAGGTGCTCAGGCAGCTGGCGCAGCCAGGAAATGCGAACAGCACATCAGATTTATGCCAAGAGCTCGATTTTAGAAACAGGAGAAAACTGAGTACCGGAGAAAACCTGCGGAAACGAGAATGGATCGAGAAACCATATTCACATAGAGCCCCTGAGAATGAGCCCTGCCGGGGATCGAACCTGAGAAATCATTGGTTAAAAGCGAGGGAAGATACTGAGATTGAACCCCTGCCGGGGATCGAACCCGAGACCTCATTGGTGAAAGGCGAGGGAAGATACGCTGCGCAAACCCGTTGATCGAACGTACATTATTTAAATACTTTATCTTTTTTATACCGTTATCTACATTCTTGGAATTTTTCATAGGCAGCGGTTCAATAGATTTGAAAACAAACAGCACCAATAAACGAAGCTCTTGAGGTGAAAATGAAATGAATTTAATTAAGGAGTTATATGCTGTTCAAGTTCAAGAACACCCTATATTATTACACATGAAAATGACAAAAAATGGGCTCAGAACACTTGTTTATCTATTTTGGGAAAAAAACCTTATAGGAAAAGATAACATATGGATAATTTTTCAATTGAAAAAGACAAATTCATTATTCAACCCTTTTGCCACTATAAACACACTCATAAATGCCGCACAAGACCATCGTTACAACAGCACATTGTTTAAGTTGGCCCCCAATTGTCAATATTTAAATATTTGCACAGTTGCATATTTGTAATTGGCATTGTATAGTAAACGATACCTGCGAACGACAATGCTAAAAATGCGATTATCATAGTCTTATCATAGAATAAGCGAGTTGTAATTAGAATGGGGATCCCGATTGTACTTAACGGCAGAGCGGGAAGGAAATGCTAATTACGTTAGTCGTCCACGATGCCATGAATAGTGCAACCTCAAGAAAAATTCTTCTAATTGACTTGCCCGAGCCGATGGAACAACTAATGGATGAGCGTAGACACGATTAGAGGAGCGCAATTCACGGTTATTCCATATTGGACAGGACGTTCAGCGACGTTGAATTATTACGGAGAGATCTCCGATATTAATTATTCTAATACAAATTCCTCAGTTTGCGACACATAGAGAATTTCGAGCGCTGCAATTCGCAGGTAGAATAGTATATAAATTTAGTTTACTAGCCAATTACCAATACAACTGTGCAAATCTCAAAATTATTGGAAAAATTGTGGGGCGCCGCTCTTCAAAAATGTGCTGTTTATGCTTTAAAGGCTTTTTGACTCAGTTAGAATTGCGAAATATTATTTTTTTTGTGTGTAGCAATTAAAAATAGTCAATTGGAACTAAACAAAGCTAATCACCTAAAATGCTCAATTTGAGACGAACGGATTTTTTTGTTTCACATGCAGATAAACTTTTCTGTATAGTATAACAGTACAATAGGATACTGGTAGAACGAAATTCCGGATCCGGAATTTTTATGAACAAAGTTGAGATTTTCTATAATGAATGACTTTGTGAATTACGTTAGCTATTTCACGGCAGTAGTAAGTAGTAGTCAGTAGTGACAGTAGTAATAGTATATGTACACAGCATTAGTATATGCAAAAAAAAAAAAAACACGTTTTGTTTTTGAAAAAAGACGGGTTGCCGGTTGTTGAAAGTAAGTAATCATAGTCCGCCAGGTTTCATAGTCAGGGTACATAGACGGACAACGGAATACATATAGAAAGCGTGAATAATGTTGCGTGAAGAAGAGTTCAACTGAAATCGATTGCCCTATTGTTCACCATTGTTCCCGGGATGTGAGACAGGGAGGACAATATCTCCTGCCACACCTGCCTCGGGGAAAATGGGGTCACATAATGATTTTGAGTCATTTCCCGTATAGACCATGACATGTGGCATCGAATGTTCATAGGTGGCAGACAACCAATAGAACGGTATAGACAATCAGAATTTAGAACCTGGGATTTTCAAATTATGCCAAATGAGGAATTACAAATTCAGTAAATCTGTTGCACTTTAAAGGTGAATGACCCGATTTAAGTCTATAAATTTGTTCATCTTGATAGAAGGCCTTCAACCCAATAACCCCATCTGTAAAGTTTCACACCGAGATTTTCAACCCGTTTTGAGTGAGAGCTAGAAAAGTGATTTTATAATCCCATAGGAGTACTGTTGTAAAATTAATATGTTCACCAAAATGGGCTATTTTTGCCTCTAACATCCAACCAAACATCCTTAACCCTTAAGATTTCACAGGGGTAAAGAGAAAATAGTAGCTTTCTTCTAAACCAACATTTTGACCACTTCCGGCAAATCACAGGCCGTCACTGGGGCCGAGGCTATTAGCGTTCGGACCATGGACCTATAACGCATAATTTCTTGTTGATTATGAACATCATTAAGTAAGGAATTTTAAATGAGAATGGGGTTTTTGCCATAGGCAAGTCAAATGGTATTTGGGATATTAATAGTCAATATTGTCATAAAGAAAAATAAACGCGGTGACAATAATTGATAATCATAAAAACCATGATATTCGCCTTGTTGTTATCACATCGAACTTTGTATGTTAAACAGGGAACCCCCTGCGGAAAATTGTAATTTGTTGAATTTGTATCAATTTGCGATAAATAACTAGATATTGTTTGTGGTTTTTTTTTTTTCATTTTAAACTGTTTTTAACCGGACTTTTTAACACCTTGTAACAAGAAATCTGTAAGTATTCTTACCTCAATATACCTTGAGCCACAAGTACATGCAGATTTACATCCAAAAACTTCTAGTATTACTCACAGTCAATGTATACTGAGCCCCCGGCTTGAGCACAAGTACTTACGAATTTGCAGCACAGAAATCTGTAAGTATTATTACCTAAATATACCTTAAGCCACAAGTACCTACAGATTTAGCATGTCCAAAACTTCAAGTATTAAGACCTCAAGGTATACTTGAGCCCCCGGCTTGAGCCACAAGTACTTACATTTGGCAGCAAGAAATCTGTAAGTATTAGTACATCAAGCTATCTAGAGCCACTATACTTTACATATTGTACATCAAGAAAACCTGTAAGTATTAGTACCGCCGCCATACACCTGGACCACTAGTTACTTACAGTCTGCCTCAAAAAATGGTACAATCATATATCGCTTTTTAGACATGAAATCCTTTATTTCATTCCCATTTCTTTGGTCCAATCTTGATATGCTGTGGTGCAATTCTTTATGACTCAAATCACTCTTTTATTACCACTTTGAGCATTGTACCAACTCATTTAAACATGTGCATTTGATCAAGTTGGGTTGTAAATCTTCTTCTCAGGCATTACAGAATGTGTACAAGTTTGAATTTTGTTTATGTTATAAAAAAGCAAAAAACTAAAAAATTCAATTTTAAAACTCTGAAATTGCGCCATACCTTCACACACCCTTATTGTGTTTTGTGATACTTGAGATGGCCCTCTTTAACGATTGAGGCAGTAAAAAGTAGTGATTTCCGTTTTCATGCCCAACGCCCCCCCCCATTCTCCATTTGCATTCAGATGACAGTCACTTTTGCAGGTCCACTAGGTCACTATGCTATCAGCAAATTCTTTCTGTCCTTTTAGTTGCTTTTACGAAGTGTAATCCATTACTTGAATTGGGAATCGGTTTCAGAAAACAGTTGCGTTTTGCTTAATTGATGTTGCGCCATTTGAAACGCATAGAGAAAAAGCGGGTCTACAAAATGGATTTGACCTACTGCGGTTTTTAATGCACATGCTTATCTGGATATCACAACAACCAAAAAAAGCATGTAAAAGCCTCCTTTGTTCTTTAATTAAGCCTAGTATGTGCGTGATTAAAGTATTTAAATTACATGATGAAAAACTGCATTTTCTGATTATAACAGTTTTTAAGAAGGGCTGTACATTTACATCAAGAAATCTGCAAGTACCCCAATAAAACCTGAGCCACAAGTACCTACAGCTTTACATCAAGAAATATTCTAAGATTGTACCTCAATAAACTTGAGCCACAAGTAGTAGAGATTTACATCAAGAAATTTGTAAGTATAAGCTACTCAATAAACCTTGAGCCACAAGCTACCTACAGATTACTCAAGAAATCTGCGTAAGAACTAGTACCCAAGGTCTATTGCGCCACGAGAACTACAGATTACATCAAGAAATCCGTAAATATAAGTACCTCAATATACGTGAGCCACTAGTTCTTACAGATTTACACCAAGAAATCTGATAAAGTATTTAGATACCCCAATAGAAAAATGAGCCACACGTACCTACAGCATTTACATTAAGAAATCTGTAAGTATTAGTATCCTCATGAACCTCGAGCCCCACTAGTACTATTACGTCTGTCTCAAAAAATGCCGACAATTCCAGCAGGTCTGTTTTAGACTGAACTCAAGAATTACTCAAGACAGGTTAAAGAGTAAGAAGTATACTTTCTAACGCACTATTTCTTTCATTCTCATGGTGCTTTGAGATACTCTCAATTAACTCCAGTTCAATTCACTTTTGGGCCACGTTGGGCAATTTAAGCTCATTTAAACATGTTGCATTTGATCTAAGTTGACGATTGCAATCATCTTGCCTCAGCATTACAGAATGTTCACGTTTATTAATTTTGTTCTTGATTGTTGGTTATGAGATATGGAGTGCAGACTTCTTCCAAATTTAACCTGAAATTGACCACCGCCACTACTTAACCCTATTTGTGTTTGTGATACTTAATTGAGATGGCCCTCTTTTAAACGAGTTGAGGACAAGAATAAAAAGTAGGATTCCCGTCTTTACATGCACAATGCTCCATTTGAAGATTTCAGCATTTCAGTAGCCACTTCTCAAGCGCTCACTTATGATATCAAGTCGTCACTTATGCATATCATGCAACTCATTTTCTGACCTTTATGAGCTTCTTTACGAAGTGTAATTCCTAACTTGAATTCGGAATCCGCCTTCAGAACACAGCTTGCCATTTGGCATAATTGACGCGTGCGCCTTGAAAATAGCATAGAGAAAAGTGCAACAAATGGATTTTGACATGCTGTGGTGAAATGCACATATCTCTGGATTGCCTATAGCAAATGGGATGGAACAAATCGCATGCTAAAAGCTTTATTTCTCTTCGTTAAGCTGTATGTGCATTTATTAGTTCCTTCAAAACGTCCATGAAGAAACACGCATTTTCTGATTGTACCATTTTTAGACAGGCAATGATACGATTATACATCAGAAATCTGTAAGTAATATATTAGTACCTCAATAACCTGAGCCACAAGTACCTACAGATTTACAACAAGAAATCTGTCAGATAGTACCCTCAATAAACCTTGAGCCACCAAGTACCTACAGATTTACTTAAGAAATCTGTAGACTATAACCCCAGTACCTTGAGACTACAAGTACCCCCCCCCCATAAGATTTACATCAAGAATATATGTCAGGCATTAAGTACCTTCAATGAACCATAGTACTTACACTCTGTCTCAAAAATTAGCGTACAATCCAGAGAACTGCCTTTTTAGACTGCATACTCACGAATTACTCAAGACTGATATCAGTTTCTATAAAAAAGAGTAAGAATTATGCCCTTCTAAATGCTTTTTATTTCTATCATTTGCTTTTGGCAATTTCTGAGACACACTCAAAATGCAGTGAGTTCAAATCACATTTTGATGTCACGTGTGCGGCAATTAAACTCATGAAACATGTTGCATTTGATCCTTCAGAATGTTAAGTTTAATTTTGTTCCTGTTGCTGGTATGATGATAATTTCATGAAGTACAGCTTCTACCAAAATTCACCTGAAATAGACGCCAACAGCTCACTTATTGTTTTCGTAGATACCTCTTTAATTGAGTTGAGCAGTGAACGGCTGGGCGTGATTTCGTTTTACAGTGCAGAATGCCATTGCAATTTCAGAGTTCAGATAGCGACTTCTTCAAGCCAGCTCACTTATGATATCAAATGCTAATATCTTTTCTACCTTTGAGCTACTGCGCGTCAAATGCACATATTATCTCTGGATTGTCTACGCCAATAGATGGGACCAAAAAGTGTGTGACAGGTTTATTCCATTCTGTAAGCTAGTATGTTTTTATTAAAGTTTCTTTTAAAAATATCCGAAGAAACACTGCATTTCTGATTGTACCATTAAAGACAGGACTGACAGATAAGTATTAGTACCTCAGTAACTGAGTACAAGTACTTACAGATTTGACTTCAAAGAACATCTGTAACAAGTATTAATACCTCAATAAACATGAGCTTACAAGTACTTACAGATTTACATCAAGGAAAAATCCGTAGAATTTAGTACCCCAATAAACCTTGTGCCATAAGTACCCACAGATTTACATCAAGAAATCTGTAAGTATAGTACCTCAATAAACCTGGAGCCAATGGTCCTTACAGCTATACACAAGAAATCTGTAAGTATTAGTACCTTAATAACCTTGGCCAGAAGTACGACAGAGACTTCAATAAATCTGTAAGAAAACTGTACCTAAGGTTTACTTAAGCCCACAATTGCCTAGCGATTTACATCAAGAAATCTGTAAGTATCGTTATCAATAAACATTGAGCCACTAGCTCATTACACGATTACATCAGAAATCCTAAGTATTAGTACACTCAATAAACCTCGACGACACAAAGTAAATACAATTACATCAGGAAATCTCTTACTATTAATATCTCCCTTAAACTCGAGCGACTGAGTACTACAGATTCTTGCCTGTGTAAGTCCAGTTCAGAGTAAAAAAACTTAAGAAATCCATCTTCTTTTTTTTTTTTTTTTTTTAAAAAAAATCTTTCTTTTTTTTGATATTGTTTCAGAGGTCAGAGTGATTTATGTTTGATGTGTAAATATCGCGTGATAGCAAAAAATTGCAATTTCATCATTTTACTGTTATTTCCTTGTTATTATGATTTATGAAGAATGTATGGACATTTATGCCTATGTGTTTTGTACCCCGTGCATCATACCTTTTAACACTGCCCCCCCCCCCCCCCCCTCCCCCTCCCATCCTTCATATGCACAATATTTGTGTTATATTCCATATAAGGCTTCCGATTGGTGCAAAGAAATCTTGGTATTGTACAGTTTTGGGTAAAAGTCACCGGATGCAATACAAATTCTTTAATATTGTATTGAATCCGGGCCTTTTAGCGAGAACGCCATTATTGAATCCGGGAATGGGATTGAATCATGTGATCGGTCGCCTGTTGGACCCTCTAACACTGTCAACCAAGGTTTGTTTGAGTCAGCCTGATATTAATTAATAATAATTCTTTATGCTTTTTTCGTATGATAGAAGAATATTTGCACTCGATAGAAAAATTTACTCGTCATTCGACTCGTACAATATTGTTTTAGCTCGTGCAATATATATTGTATCATATCAAAGCCCATTCAATATCTATAACTAATTGAAATGCAGATTCCAATTTTAATTCAGCTCGAGCCTTCCTCCGTCCTTCCGCCATAATGATGGGCTCAAAAAATAACACAAGTTGCATTGTGACAAATCGGGGGTAATACTCATGGGGCGAAATTCTAACGGTGCCATATTATGGGGGATAGGCTTGAACATTTCAATGGCCTTTAATTTAGGTTTTTGTACTTCTAGAGGGGCGGTCATCGCCATATTTCTGAGGTGTAACTTGAGGTATCTACATTTTTCGTTTTTTATTAAATAACAATACAAGCAAACTATGGGTTGTTTCAGCTCGAGCCGTTTGTAATTGGGAATTGTGTTGAATTTCATAGTAAATAAACGCAATGCACGATGGTATATGTTTTTCTACAACACAAGCGGCATAACGCAGTGAACACGTTTGGCCGCAGGCCTATGCACGAATTTCATATATTGAATTATGCCTGCTATAAGCAGCATATAGCGTGTTTGTACGCTATAGCTTTAATCCCAAGAACTATTGATTATTTTTTGCATTCAACCGAGCCGTGTATGGACCCTGTCAGAAGAGAAAACTGGTCGCTCCACCATGAGTAATACAGTACATCTGATATTATTTCTATAATTACGTGCAATTTTGTTATAAGTGGCGTGTATGTAAATATCGCACAAGTTCTTATTTGTGTCGTTTATGAGAAGCGCTTGAACCAGTGTCATCAATGGGTGTAACAGTTGTTGTGTCTACTTACAAATGAATTGGATGTCATTATCTAATACATATACACAACAGGTTGAATATTGCACTAACATTTCCACGAACAAAATGTTTTTTGTTATACGATGCGGGTTTTATTGCAACCAGGCATTAAACAGCAGTCAGCTTTGTGGTTCCGATAAAAACAGGACAAACACTCCTGCGAAATAGATGGACATTTGTATTTGGCAGATTGAACCACCATGAATGTCACACTAAATGTCCCAAAGTCACTGGTAGTCGGAATTGTTTTGAAAGTATGGGCATGGTAATCTTACACATGGGTAAAGGTTGGTAGTCGCCTGCGGCAGGCGACTGGTACAATTGTGGAAAACAAGGTGCTCATAGGTTGTTTCTGAGGATTTTCACAGACAGAATAAAACCACGAGGTCAAGATAAGGCCAAGTACATAAAAATGTGTTTCTCGTTCGGTAGTTGATTTTTTTTTTTCACAAGGAAAGAGGAGGGCCTTTAAATGGGGCACCACCCGATCCTCGACTTCGACTCCACCTTGCATACCATCCAAAATCCTGAATTGAAACATTGTTATTTTTCCTCATTCTCATCTGCAAATATTTGACTGACTTCTCGCCGTTATGCTGCTACAGGCTCTAAAATACTGTGTGTTAAACGGAACCGGAAAATGTTTGTAAGTACTCATGGGCTACTGTAATTCACACAATTACCGTCAGAAGTAAAACGGTATGTAGGATGTTAAAAGTAAATTTTGACATTAAAGATATTGCTGATGGCAGGCTACCGAGGACAGAGAAAAAATAATATTGTCTCGTTGTCATCGGGTGGGGCACCTTTAGATGACAAATTCTGCAAATGTCCACCATTCCAAGTTTACTGATGTCGATCGTGGAATCAGTGCTTCAGGTCAACGCCAGGAAGTCATCGCAGAATTGGACACTTTAGGGCAACACACCCCCGTTCGCACTCCAATCCAGTTGTCAAGGGGTTATCACTCCTTCTTAAAGAGCAGTGGAAATATTGTTGTTGAACATTAAACAGCCGCGATAAGTAACTATTAGAGATTAATGCCACTCACTAACGGTTTAGTCTCATAATACCACCCCTCTACGTAACAATCGATCAACATTTCAAGAAAAATGGAGTGTTAGTGCAGCGCGGCGGGCGGGCTCCAAAAATACCAAAACAAATAGAATTACATCGAGAAACGTGTAATATGACGGGGTTTACTGCCATACCAATTTCAAGCATTACAGAATTCTTCACTCATAAAGTAACGGTAGTATCTTGAATTTGGTCGGCAAAGGCAAAATTCAGCGATTTGTCTTTTTGCTCACAAAACAGCAGCTGCCAGCGGCAAAACAAACAATAACCAACAAATCATATTTTTTATGGCCAAAAAAATGTCAGACCATCATTCAAATTGAAAATTGAGGAAGGTGGTTTGCGCCATATTAACCCAATTTCTGCAGACATATTTAATCTATTCAAAAAACGACAATGATACTTACAGATATATTGACGAATTCTATAACTGTATTAGAGGTGTGCTTGTTGTAGATGCGAGCCATCAGAGGGGTTTCAACTTCCATACGTCATTGCAAGAACCTGTCCTTTACTGTACGTGCTCAGATTGTAAGTATAAGAACCTTCAAGACGTTTCGAGGACGTCAACATTTCTTAAGCATAATAATTTTTTGCGCTAAAAGAGCATAAAGGTTTGGGTTTGTTGTGGAAATAGACCGGTATGTGATCCCGTGCTAAGCAAGGTTGCAAATCAGATTGCTCATGGATCTGATTTAAAAATGCTCTTGTGACCTATATACAAGATACACTGTGAAGGGGGAGGAAAATGGTTGAAGGGGAAAATGGTTGGTAATATCAATTAACATCGCATATCTCAGGTGCAAAGTCCTCGCCTTAAATCAAACATAGCAACCGAGACTTGGAAAACGAGGATACAGAAGTTGGTACTTTTGAATCAGTACTGGATTGAGCCTATTTGAATACACGCTTCATTTTATAGAAATTTTGGCTTGCATAAGATGCTGTCAAACAGCATTAAATTGTTTGGCTGTAAGACCCGAAGTGTACTGAAACTGCACACTGGCTGTAGTTACATCACATGGCGTGGTACGTACGTCGAATAACGACAGGTTCATCCGTACTCCCCCACTACGACACAGCACGTGAATATGTAATTCAGCTCGGGGCTAGAATAGAAAGAAGATTCGCTCTTAGATAAGCGGTTTTTTCTTCCTTCTACTTCTTACGTGGAAGCACATTTTGCGAGGGAAGTATTATAAGCGCCAAAACACCTGACACTCGGGTAGATGTAGTAGAAAAATTATGGTGGGTTAGGAATCACAGAGTAAACTCGAACACTGGCCTGGTTTATTGCTGTAGTTAAAATTGGTTCTCAGTGATTTTATATAAAAAGCTTAATTTTGAAAATGGGGTAAGTTCACACGAGACTGCCTTGATATTACTTTTGAAAATACAGAGTTGCAAAAAACGAGAAATGTAATATGTGTACTAATTTTGTCGTTATTTCAATTTTATGATGATTACTCCGAGGGATGCGTAACTTTACGGCATTTTTATTATACTTTTACAGCATATTAAAGCATGGCGTTTATAGCTCGTGCATGATAAAACAGGTAAAATAGTAGTGTTACGCTATGAAAAATTAAACAAAGGGCAGCGTGGAAATCACCTGTTCTTTAATTAAGCTTTTTATATTATATTTGATAAAAAAACATTTATAATCTGTCGTGTTTGATGTGTGAAATTATTTCCCTTAAACTAAAATGGCACGTGTTTTCAGAACTCTTTCATAAACATTTAAAAGATTTTATGTTTAACGGAATTCAAATATGAAATAACAAAATGGATATTACAAAATAGTCATAAATGTACAGTTAGAATATGTTCACCTCAGACCCGTTCGCAGGATTTTTAAGGGGGGTTGCGAATTTAAAAAAAAACTCCTCTGCGCTTTCGCGACCAAATTAAGAGTATTTGAGGAGGATGTAGCCTTAAGAGTAATTTCAGCCATTTGATGCACAATTTTAACTTTTGGTATTTTTTTTTGCATCATTAGCATACCTAAGTGAATCTCGCGCAACCTTCCCCACCCTCCTGCGAACGATTCTGTAAACCACCAAAAATCGACATCAATAATGTCACATTAAACTGAAATTAACACTCTACATATCCCATCAAATTGGGTTACATTATACAGTGTAAAGCGTGGAATGGCGTACCAAACTATTATATTAATATCACCACCACGGTTTAAATAGGCTACTCTCACAAGATAAGGCGTGTAATTGCGTCCCATTCAATATAATATTTCACGGACTCTTTAAGAAATGAAATTGAAGAATTGAGATTAAAAGATATCTCGTATATATAGCTGCAATCTTGCGGTACAAGGACGTGGGTTCTTGTTACCACACACGGCCCGTTTTGCAGCAATAAATTGCTCTTAGCAGGCTACCGGTAGCAGACAACATGCATGTAATGCAGTTATACCTTGTTCAGGAAAAAATGAAACCTCACCTTTTTGGTAAAAACCATGAAATGTTTAAGAACACGAAGAAGAACATGGTCAAAGTGTTATTTTTGTTGTAAACATAGCTACAGCAAACATAGTTTGTTTGCAGCAAGAATTGTCATAATTCAGGATAAAGAATAACAGTGCGAAAGAGGTGAGGTTATGTACCATGCTATAGTGAACGGAGTATAGCTAACTAGTACGGCAGAATTACAATTGACCTTCCTGTGATAATTGACCGTATCTACCTTGATCAGAATTAATATGTAACCAACTCCAGCTGTATGTCTCCTTCCCCTCAGAAAATTAATATTGGTCTGATATTGCCAGCTATGAAAATTGTATCTTATTATTTTCTTTTCTGTACTTGACCATATTTTTATTGTGTGCGAAATGTTATAAATCATAACTGAAGAGTAAATTAAATCGTAATTGAATATTGAATTAATGTTGCTATGTACGGTAGATAGCTTGCTCTGCTAAGAGAGCGCCATACCAAATTCACTACTTTTGTGTCAATTTTAAAAAGAGTTGCTATCTACTGAAGATAGCACAGGGAGAGAGCAATCATCATACACGGGTGATATGTATGTGATTAAGTTAAATGAGTCATTTGTCTCTAATGATTCTGAAATATAGCCAATTTCAATGCTCACCTTCTTTTATACTCCATTGTTTTGAAGGGAACTAAATGATCTTATCTCTGGAAGTGGAAGTCTGAGATGAGGTTTTAAGGAAAAAGTCAAATGCCCAGAAAATGACACATAACTAAAATTGAAAATTAGTTTTGCTCGAATGTAAATTAAGTGTTTCATTAAGTAGTATTTTTGTACAGGGTGCAAGGCAAAGATACATTTTTCATTTTTCGTACAGTAAGATAAAATACTAAAATGTTTTACCTTATCAACTAATTAAAGAATAATTAAGAAACGTAGATACGACTTTCTTGCCCTATAACTTTAACCAGTTGTGAATGGACTAAGTCGTATCTACACTTATTTAAACTTACTCCTCAATTAATGAAGACTACACTTTAAAATTACTTATATTATACATATTAATCTACTTTTTCATTTTTTTCCATGAAAAAATAAATTTCGCCAAAAATGTAAGTTACATCTTTTAACAAAATCAATACAGAATATGAATTTTGAAGCATATTATTTTCTTCGTTTACAATTTCAGGGTTTGGGAATTAAAGTACACGCGGAATTACTGAACATTACCAGATGGAGGCAGACGGTTACATAAAAGATTATACCTTTCAAAATAATCTTTTATTGGATAGTATATTTAATAAGATATAAAATGTAAAGTGCAAAATACAGTTGAAAACAAAAACACACCACACCTTATACTCCCAAGTAGTGCAATCGAAGTAAATGCTCTAATTCGCATTGATGAATAGGTTTCAATAAGTAGTACTTGAATTTTTTTCTCATAGATGAAGAGGTTAGTTAATTGCTAAATATGTTAATTCCATAAAGTACACTTTTTGAGAGAAAAAAATAATGTCAATATTATTTTGGATGAAATTCTTTATAAACACATGGATGGAGATAAGACACACGAAGCTAAAACGAGTAAAGTTGAAATTATGAAACTTCGTGGACTTAGCACATTTTGCTTCTAAACAAATGACCCTCTTTCCAGACACTCCTCGTATAACTTCCAATATTCTAAGAGGTTGACAACTTATGTTCATATAAAAAAGAATGAATAAAAACTCTAATTTCATTTCCTTCGGTATACCAAGCTTAGGTAATATTATATAGGTAATTTGAGGCTGAGATTTAAATAGGCCTTTATCATATTTGAACCTATATCGTTGCAGTAAAATCACCTTCTATTCTGTTTGATTTTTTTTGTTCATAAAACAATAACAAATATTCAATTTCTTTATTATCGTTATGTTGGATTTCAGGAATATATGTTTTAGGACACTCGTTAAATGGTAAACATGCATTTGTGATGTTCTCAGTACCCATAAACTGCTTGGTTTTTATATAACAAAAAACATATGCTTGTTTAGTTGAATCTACGGACAGAAAATCCCGCAAGAAAGTAGATGAGGTTGTATGTTGTTGTTTTGGGAACTTGATTCTGTTTATGACACAAAAATCAGTTGAGATATCAAGATTGTCATTTTTCTAATATTCGGTTTCTAACGGTGTTCATTGCAGTATTATTTTCGTAACAATTAAAACAAAGAACAACCCACAAAATAAATGGGAACAACGCAAAAGCTTAAACAAACCACAACGATAAAGTCCTTTGTTTTAAGTTGTTGTAGTGAAATTTAGATTTTTTTAAATTCAAACCTTCTCACTATACTTTATAGCTTGTCTTCTAATACTCTTGATATTTCATTGAGAATTTTAGTTTGACTAAATTGCTCATGCGATTGAGAGAGAATCAAAGATAGCTGTTTTTTAAGGATAATGGAAAAAGCTTTCAACAAATATAGACAAAAGGGGTCCATAATATTGATAAACTAGCTAAGACATACAACCTTTTTCCAATATTGAATTTAGTGGTCTTTTTTTTTTGCAAACGAGTACATAAAATAACACAAACGCCATTACTTTATATGGCCTTGTTGCGCAAAACCGAGTGGTATTTGTTTCAGCTGTTTTTCTAAACATCAATACTGCTTTACCGTATAGCTCACATTCGTCCTAGTAACAACAACTCTTATGAAATAGGAGTTAATATTTATTTCCAATAACCCGCTTGACGCTCGAGATAAAGATACCGCCAATATTATATTAGAGCGTTATTTTATTATTTTAAGGGCTTGGAGTACCAGATGCTTTTTTCGGTGTGTCTAGCTGAATTTTCTCGAGAAAAAGAATTGAGAAAGAGGAAAATAGAAAGAAAGAAAGAAAGAAAGAAACGACGTAAGCCCCTGCAGTGGATTCTAGAAAGTAGGGCGTTTATTTCTAGCTTGTTTCTGCAGAAAATCAAAAAAATATATATTAATTTAAAAATCTATATATTGTAAAATCGCGACCGAAAATCTATATGCATATATTTGGAATACTTCATATATTCTAGCCCTTAGCATTTTTTCAGATTTCAAATACTTCATATACGATAAGATATAATTTGCCACACACCATATGAATGTAGGTTGTAGGTTGTGAACTCGATTATACCGATGCTTTATGTACAAACAAGAATTGTCCTTAAAAAGAACAATCTTCTCAAAAATTTTCATGACAACATAGTTATAAACACAAGCTTGTCAAATTACATGCGCAACACTGCAAATGAAACCGTGGGATAATGTAATATCTTTCATTTTAAATCGTTGCAGATTATGCAAATTTTCTATATTATTCGTAAAGTAGAAGAATTTGAAGAAACGTCCTTTCTGACAAATAAAAGTGAAATGATTTGAATATTACAGTTCTTCGCAATCAGAGTCCGAATTAACTTCGTACTCGAGGTAGCTAAAAGTGGTTGGATCATGCGGATCCCAAAATTTCTCATTTCTCTTCGAAATTCACTGAATTGTACTTGCGACCGACTCTTGCACAAAAAATATGCATTTTAATGACCTTGGAATCGGAATGAAAAATGCATTCGAATGAGTAAAAAACAGGCTAAGTCTTAGGTCTAGTCTTTATCTCTCACTCATACACTCGCTGTGAGTGACGAGTGACGAACCCACTACGGCAACATTTACAGAATTCTGGCCCAAACGCTAAGGAAACAGAAATAGTCCAGGGCCATGGTGACTAAGGGCCAAATGTAACCCAAAATGGCTCCCGTATGGGCTTTTTTTATAATTGTTCTCATTTCTATTGGATTCAAATATACATTAACCTCTTAATAAAAAAATGAATAATTTAAGTAAATTATAATTATGACGTCGTAGAAAATCTCATTGAAGGTGAAAATGAACTTATGGGATACATTTCTTTGCCCATTACAAACCCATATTGGCATTTCTGTTTTGATAGCATCTTCAAATTCAAGATGGCACCCAATACAATGGCGTGCGCAAGGGGGGGGGGGGCACTGTCCCCCGGTTTGGTTTGCCAAAAAAAAAAAAAAAAAAAAAAAAAAAAAAAAAAAAAAAAAAAAAAAAAAAAAAAAAAAAAAAAAAAAAAAAAAAAAAAAAAAAAAAAAAAAAAAAAAAAAAAAAAAAAAAAAAAAAAAAAAAAAAAAAAAAAAAACACCACTTGCTTTAAATGTTTATTTACCTCTATTCGGGGGAAATATTATTGTTCCCCCCCCGGGGGCCACTTGTATTCAAAGGCGGAT
Organism: Ophioderma brevispina; assembly: GCA_023653785.1. Lineage (NCBI taxonomy): Eukaryota > Metazoa > Echinodermata > Ophiuroidea > Amphilepidida > Ophiodermatidae > Ophioderma > Ophioderma brevispina. Next base: position 27,936 of record JAMKCH010048047.1, read on the forward strand.
ATGATGCGTGAACAAAAACGCGCAAAAAGGGTCTCTCTTTTCAAACAGGCGATGTACGCGCGTACATTGATTAGGGTGTCAAAAACAGCAAAATGTGGAAAAAAGGGTATGTTTTTTCTTAACCCTGAAATTGTGATGCACGTATATAGGGTATGTAATACTCAATTAAGCAGAGATCAAAATGATCAAAAATATTGTAAAGCAAAGCAGGATAATAAAGGGTATATTAACGACACAATGCATTGCTTACTTGTTTAGGGTAGCAAAAACTGACAAAAACAACTCTTTAAGGTAGCAAAAACAGACAAAAATACTTGTTCAGGGTATGTTTTTTAGTCGGTGGAAATACTTGTTTAGGGTGCATTTTGTAAGTCCATGTTCACGCATTATATCCACCTTTGAATACAAGTGGCCCCACCCCCTTAAAATATCCTGCGCACGTCACCAGGCCACCATGGACGCTTTCAAAAATAAAGACTTAAAATTACCATATATATGTAATATATTTGGTTATATCATCTAAAATATATCATAAAATGTGACTATTGAAGTGTGAGATATATGTCGAAAATCTGTCGAATTTGTATTTGTTATCAGGCTGCATGGTCAATATAATTTTGTATGTTTAAAGAACTAAGGTACATTATCATTATTTCATTTTATGTATCTTAACAAAAAAATAATACTAGATATGAGTTGTAATTGTCAACGTCGTATCTTTCATACTTTAATTTGTACTTTTATCATAAATTTTGGACAATAAAACTATATACATTATACAGATGATATTAATATGTTGATTTGAACAAAATTTGAAGGGGCCATATTGGCTGTCATCTTGGATCCAAAGCAAGATAATATTAAATATACTTGATAAAAGTTCTCAATGCCTTTAAAACAATATTTTGTGTTTTTCCACGCAATTGTTATATCTGGTCAAACTGTGACTTTATTAACAATTTTGCCATTTTGGTGAACATTTCGGACACATATTGGCCGCCATTCTGGATCTGAAGCAAGATTATACTACAAATATGTGAGTTATCGATGGCCATAGAAAAAATGTGTGGTTTTGTTATCATATTAATGATTATGTACCTAATATGATGCTTTTTCAATAGTTTTTCCATTTTCGAACGCCATCTTGAATATTGCTGGAATGCTGCATTTTTTCATTGTTTTTAACGACTTAAATGTGTTATAGATTGATAAAAGGAAGCTAAATGGTTTAATTCATGGATTTCTGGTGTATTTCAAGGTCGAATTCTGAGTCATACTTAATTTGCATGTAAAATGGGAACACACGCTCAAAACAAATAATGGCACCATCATTTTTTGCTCAATTATATCATAATTGACAACTTTCTGTAGGAAACAAAAATATCCATTCAAGTCCTACGGAAAGGCTTAGAAATTAACAGTATTTGCCTGTAATTTGGAAATACGGCAAAATACTGTAAATTGTATATGTTCAATTTTCCAGTCCTATAATGACTAAATTTAAATATGGCGAATTGTTTTTCAAAATTTTAATGAGTATGAACACTATTATACACTACTATAAATTTTCAATTATACAATTAAGTACTAAAATTTACAAGAAAAAAATACTGTAAATTTTACAGGAAAATCCTGGCAGCAATTCTGCAAAAAATGCCAAAAACATAAAATAGAGCTTTTAGAGGTTTCCATTCAAATGCACTGTATATTTTACAGTTGATGTAATATATTTTCTGACCACTGCAGGGGACAATGGTCGGTCCACTACACTGTAAAAATTTGTTGACATTTGTGGATAGGCCTTCCAATTTAGGGTGTTCGTCAGTGCTTTTTTATTCTCCACGTACATTCACATTCGCTGTAATAGCTCACCAAATATATATTTCTAAGTGTTTTGATTAAATTCATTTTTACAGTATACTGTAATTTTTACGGCAATTTGTTGGCCAAATTGCTGCAGCAGTATAACAATGTAAAATTGACAATATCTTTTTACAATGCAGTGGCATTTGAGGTGAGAGGCTAAGTCATGTAGTAGGCCATCTCAAACATCTCTGGCCTAGAGACTATGCTTGTTTGGACTTAATTGAACTATTTTGTCATTCATTCTAGTCATTGAAATGCATAATTTTAAATATTTGACCCAAATTTGTGTTTATTTGAACTGAAATAAGTAGACACCTCAGAGATAGACAATTTCATTAAAAAATATAGGGCATAAGTGATCCCAAATTTATATTTTTGCTCTAGAGTAAGGTATGGTTTGCAACTGTGTTGTGTTTTGACGTACCATTTGGCTCGATTTAAGGCATTTTTCGGGGAAAATCCTTTCAAAAAAAATTAAAAAATAAAAGCAGCATTCTGCATATTGGTTTTGGGCCACCTAATGGAAACAAACTTTTTTTGTCTAACCCCATTTGTTAGTTGCTCCACATTTCCATACGTGGTCAATACGGTGCTAATTTTAATTACGATCCTCTATAAATCGATAAAATTTAGCAGCACTCATATTTTATACGAAAACGACATTTTCTAAAAAAAAGATATGTTGTTTTTTTACTGTCTTAAAGAGACGAGTATTCTATAAGATTCGTTAATTTCATTTCAAGACTTTGAGGAAATTACCTAAAAATAACCCCTAAATGAGCAATAAGATTCAGTCCAGATCTCTATTATTATGCCACGTATATGTATGGTTGACAGAGCATGAGCGCACTACGAAAATACCTTTTATGGAGTGATTTGAACACTTCACTGCCTAAGGGTACTTAAGATCGGGGTCTACTCCTTAAGAAAACAATCGTAACGACACCTCTCAACAAGAAATATATGAGCAATTTTCTTTTCTGGAGTGTCTGGTGTTTCTCTTGTAGCTATGTATAAAGAGTCCTTCTAAACGGGTCTAGTTTCAAGATTCTGAAGGCCTGTTTTGAGTTCTCAAAACGGGTCTATAGTTTCATGATTTTGGAGGTCTGTTTTTGTCTTTGCAAAAAAATTATTTGATCCTTTTAAATTGGATACTTGGTTTGATTGCCCGACCCGGACGGTCGCCCCTAAAAAAGTCGCTGACTCAATGTTTTTTCCCACAAAAAACGCGTTTGACCGTTTTTCAGTGTGTTATCTCAACAATATGGGGGTTTTCATTAATTTTGTCATTTGTCTTATTTTGTCTCGCGATTTAAAAAGTCATATGTAAGCATGTGATTCGCTAATAAATACTGATTTAGTTTAGTATGTTTTTTTTTTAATTTGACAAATCAGTCACTTAAGTGTTTGAAACAAGCCCATCATACAAATATAGAAATAAGAATTGTCTTAATGCGGATTTCATACTCAAAGATCCAGTTGATCGATTTCCGTTGCTATCTTCGGTAGATGCATTAGTGTTGATGAAGTTCTTGTGATTATATATATATATATATCATTTATCTATCTATATCTCTATATATCTACTATATCTATATATATATAGAATATATATCTCTATATATTAATATATCTATCTATATATATATATATATTGCATAATACTCAATTCAATTTAAAAAAATCAGAATCCTAATTTAATTTAGCTCCAACTATTATTGATTCCGCTATTTCTGCTATTACTACACCGTATTCATACCTTACCTTAACTCGTGGATAAGGAAAACGGTATAGCATATACTTGACATAGGGTACGCATCCGGCAAACATAAAAAGGGAAATTAAATTTTGGATATAGCCTTTCGTGGATAGAGCTTACAAGTGCCGACCCACAACACTGCTTCAATGGATACAGTGGTTGACATGTATATCTTACTATGCGAGTATTGGTACTTTTGACCAGTAGTGACTCTGAGGCGCCAAATGGCCATACATTGCTTCAGTGCCACTAACATTCCTATATTAACCCTTTCAAATCTTGTATCTGTATAGCGTTTAACACATACGTCGATCAGTAGTTTTTGAGATGGCTTCCCAAATGACCTGCGTTCATTTGGGACGCCATCTCAAAACCGTTGACCTAAGACTTGGCTTGTTTGGACCCACGTTTCATACCGGTTCCGAATATAGTCATGAAATACATCAGTTTAATAGTCGTGAAAAATATTGGAAAATGCTAAACTCTGATAAAATGGTCGCCTGCAACAAAGGGTTAATGTAGCAGTAAGGGCAAACAGTTATAAAATGACACACGTCCAGTTTCTTCAAGGATGGTACAAAACATGTGTGTAATGAATGCCCCAATCAAGACAAAACATAATTTTTCCAGTAACAAATATATTAAAGAGATTTTGAAAAAAAATGAAACAATTTGAGCATTGGTCGAGTTGCCTGCTGCATCGGGGTTATATAGGACTGATGTGTTACGATTTGTATTCACAAATCATAAAAATAACTTTCCCCAGTTTTATTTTAAAAAAATTATGTTGACCTTAAAGGAAAAATATATTGAGTGTGGATTTTTGGCAATGGACACATACACACTATATACATAAATTTTTTCGGGCGAAGACATAGATGTACATATTATAAAAGCTGTTTTTATTAAGTTGCAGACCTACGTCCGCACTGGATTAAGGTTTGCATATGGTGCGACAGTTTTATTATTGCACTGCGGTGTTTTATTTACGTCATTTTTACAGCTCTATTGTGGTTATTTAAAGGGTCGTGGACTATTTTTTGCGTTATTTTATGTGTGACGTGAGCAGTCCAATTTACGTTATGAATTAAGAAATGTAATTATTAGATCAATTTCCCATGTTTTAATAACCAAATATATTATAATCTAAGTATTTTTCTGCAGCATTCAATGAACATGTCAATAATAAAACGTGTACACGTATAATTATTAATAATGATCTTTGGGGTAAATTGTGTGTGACGTCAACAATTCGATTTATGTATGGATTAAGAAATGTAATTACTACCGCAATTGAAATGTTTGCATGTTTGATAACCAAACATATTTGATGATATGAATATGTAAGTGAGATCTTTTCAGCATCATTTTACCATCAGGTGTGAATATGTCAATATTAAAACATGTATACGTATATTTATTGAAAATGATGTTTAGGGTAAACGTGCTTGATTTTTAAAACGTTTAGCTGAAGGCTAATTTGTAATATTAATAATAGAGATAGTTGAAGAAATTTGAGATTATATGCATATATTTTTTAGTACTGATGTTGTGTGCAACCGGCTGTCAGATACCGTACACCAAAAATAAAGTGCGAAAGAGAAGGAGAGAGAGATGGAGAGAGAGAGAGAGAGCGAGAGAGGAGAGAGAGAGAATGAGAGAAGGGGAGGTGAAGAGAGAGGCAGACGGAATAGCGAGAGAGCATGGGGAGAAAGATTGAAAGAGAGCGAGATGTGAAAGAGAAGGAGAAAGAAATTTTTGAATCACTGAAACTTTTTGACATCAAAATGGAAACGCTCTTGGCTGAATTACCGTTTCTTTTGCATGAACAAAATTCTACCACATAACAGAGAGAACAGTCAAAAAGAAAAAAAATCACTGACCATCTCGTCAAGTGAATGCAAGAAGAAGGTTGTAAGTGCAATAGCTGCCATGTGATACATCTGTGTGCTGCCATAGGATTCCTTTTCATTTATCTTTCCTTGAGTCAGTGGCTCTTGAAATAGAACCATTTCAATAGCCACTGACCAAAGACTTGGCATAATAGTATGTTTGATGGGAATTTCTAACAAATGGCAGCTATTGCACTTACAACCTTTTTGTATTCACATGACAAGATCATGGTCAGTGATTTTTTTTCTCAATGGCTGTTATTTGTGTTATGTGTGGTATAGAAGTTTAAATCATTTCTCAGGTATTTGTTATCCACATATTCAAGCTTATGTTCTCTATATAAAACCCTGGATCAGTTTATCAGTTACCGAACAATTACAGCAGTTTATGGGTTATTGTACAATATACACATGCTACTAACAATCAATTCCTGAATTAGGTTCATGTGAAACTTTAGAATTAACCCGCTGCGTACTACGGACTGATGCAATTAGTTATTCATATGGGTTGGTATTCTGAAAGGGAGACTAACTTTAGTCCTGGGTTTAAACCAGGGTTAGTCCTACAAGAAGGGACCTTTTTTTCTTACAACATACTCTAAAAGTGTGCTGTAACGGGTGAGAAAATTCCTCATGGATGGGCTGTTCCAGCCCATCCATGAGGAATTTCCTCACCCGTTACATTTAACTTTCACAGTATTTTGAAAGGAAAAAGGTCCACTCTTGTAGGACTAACCCTGGTTTAAACCCAGGTCTAAAGTTAGTCTCCCTTTCAGAATACCAACCATGGTTATTTAATATAATTATAGCCAATCAGGGACATGGTAAGAACAGATTAAAGGTGCATACATGCAGATATATAGAAGGCCTGTTTTGATTGGCTACTCAAAGGTTTTACCATGTAATATCATCATGTAATGAGCCAATAAGCAATACTGTCAGAAAGGTGCGGTGTATATAGACTTCAGGGGGTTAAGCTATGTGGATGTGAGTTTTTCATATGAAATAGAAAAAAAAAATGGCTTATAGCAATATACCAGAAAACGCGAGATACACTCAAACCCAAACGTAACAAAAAACAGATGTGAGGCGTTTAAGTCATACGAGTCGTAGGTCTTGAATTCATTTTTTTAAATAGCTATATTGTCTTAAATATGTTGCTATTCTTTAAAGAGACATGAGGAGATTTCCAGGAAAAGCGCCCCCAATTTTTCTCGAACCCCGGTTTTTACATATTTGGAATGCTTATCATTGTATTAGATCACAACTGAAGTGAATAAGCCGCATACGCGCTTTTATGTAATAAGATGATTTAGTAGTTTCTGTCGTACACGACAGAAAATCAAAGCATGGTTTTCTATGGGGAACGATTATGTTAGCAGGCAAGTTCAAAACAAGGTTTGCGGTTTTCTTTTGCACCTGTTTGTCCAATAAACCTTCGAAACGTTCTCGGTAGGTGGTCTACAACCGATCCAGTGAAATTTGAGAGAAATTCGTATCCTAAAAAAATCTCATCCTGTCACTTTAACTAATTCCTTAAATTAGATACTTTTAAATGTGTTCAATTTCTAAAACAAATGTTATCATAAAATGACGATATTTGTTTTATAAACATGGGATTTTCAATTATAAAGTTTTTCTTAATTTAAAAATGCAGAAGTAGAATTTGATTTTGGGCGACCAAATACTCATTTTATATACGTCACATAAATCAAAAGCTATCAAAGAGTCCGCGTTTCAATAAATCATCTCACATATGAATACTGCATGTGGTAAAATGTTTCAAATCTTCGGTTCTTTATTTGGCGCACCCCAGATACCTCCTTCTAATTACTGTCGGGCTGTAATGATGCTGGCTTGCGTGCATTAATGAGACGTTTGATCACGGTATAAAACATCCCTAAATTCCGGGAAAAATCCAAAATTGATATCGAAATGTCTCCGAAGGAGTTCACCGAAATATGAATCTAAAATGGATACAAATTTTAAAGAATACTCAGGATAAGAAATTCGGCAGAGACAACAATAATAGCTACAAAGGCGTGGCACAAATAAAGTAGTTACAATTTCATGTCTAAAAGTATAATAATGGGTCTCATTTGAGCACTGTACTTACTTTTATAAAACATGTATTTCTATGCAATTGTTTGTCAATTTCAAAACATTCTGGATCCCCCCTCAAACTGGTTAGTAATTTCACAATTTGACTCTTTTTAAATTGTGTAAAATCTTTTTTTTTTTTTATTTGACTAACAGGTATCAAATCTATCAAAAGTTTGAGGTAATGCTCATCAAATGGGTGTTTATTTCCTATGAACACGACCTAAATCTGGGGTTCTTAAAGATGCCGAGAAGTGCATCCCTACCAAAGTCAAACTTAAATATCCCGAGGATAGTATAGAATTCATTTACGCTTGTTTGGGCCACACTGAGTTTAAGGCAATGAAGGATAACGACTTAAATGGAAGTGAAATACATTATGTAGTGATATATTAGCTCTAATAACAAGTGCAAGATTGCGATTATTTTATAATGAACATGGCTGGCGCAGTACTTACCCTTCCATTCATAAAAGCTAGCATTATTACATTGGAAGTTTTTTTTGATTCAAATATTCACCTGTACAACATACTCGAAAAATTAAAATACAAAATTTCACACCTAAATTAAATTTGGTCACGGATGAATGCGGTTCTGGGTCGTATTCCATTCAAACAACCGTGGGATATTACGGTGTGTCACACACACTAACCTAATTACCCATGAAAAAATATCATTACATTGTAAAATGAGCTGAGAACCAATTTTAAAATAGTAGTGATAGCAGTAGTAGAAGTCGTAGTCGTAGCAAAAGTGATTTTTTTTTTGTCATCACGGTCGCCGGAATATTTTGATAGCAGTGTTACCCGGTATATGCTCTGCAACGTAGAGTTCCTCCCCGTCCTTGGATAACGCCACCCCCATTGGGTCCGTTATATCTGTCGTAACACATCCTAGAAATTCACCACTGGTAGAACATCTATATAGGGCGGCAGGATATTCTTGACAAACTACAAACAATTCGTCCTGCTGGCTGCAACACAGAAAGTACGGATCCCACTTTTCGACATCTGGTGAAGGTTGGATGACCCTTGGGTGGTTTCCAAAATAATCGACTACTTGGAGTCCATCTCCTGATGAAAACGACATTGCTATTTGCTGACTGGAGGTAGCCGTCAAACATTTTGGCCATAAGTTATAATTAGTAGTAAACTTGCTTAGAAACAGGCCGTCCGAGTCTAATATTGTCACAGCATCACTAAATGTACCTACGATTATTTTTCCCATCGAGTCGACGGACACCGCACGGGGACGAACAGGTTTATTGTCGGAGTCGTAAATAGGGGTGGTAGTTAATAAATTCCCTTCATTATCATAGAATTGTACCTCTTCACGACCTGTTATGACATATCTGTCGTCTAATGTGGTATCAATATCCCATACAGATCGTATATCATTCTTAAAAGCGAACTTAAATTTGCCTGTCCTCCCAAATATATTCACTCCTGTGCTATATCCGTAATCGCCCAAGTCTGTCACCGCAATATCTCCATTTGGGCACACACATATTCCTCGTGGAAAATCGAGTTCTGAAGCAGTGCTGAAGCGTCCAGTTAACTCCCATCTCTCCGTTATTCCCTTCTTATTCTTTCCGTCTACGACTGTTGAGGTATCTTTAGCTATAGCGGTCGGAGTATGGTCCGTTGCATTGACTAAATCCGCCATATTGCCATTGAGCTTAAACAGCGAAGATAGCTCTTAAGTGGAATGTGTAGAGTAGAAGTACAGTGATGAAATGCCTTTGCCGTTTTCATTAAGATGATATTGCACGCGCATGCATACATAATAGTACATGTCTCCCCTACCAGCGAGCTACTAACGCAGGTGCGTGCGGCGTTCCATATCAAGTCATATCGTAGGTAGCTACTCCAAGCCGGCCGGCAGTCCGTGTGATCAATGCAATACTTGTCTAGTTTCCGACGAGAACGCACGAATACGTCTGCAGCGCAGCATCGGATCCAATCAATGCGACCAATATGACACGGAACGACGTGTCAAGGACGGTTCCAGCCTAGTTAATTGATACAAATGCCGCCGATGTGATTCTAACTTAACGGCAATCTTCTTTCAACCAATTTAACACAATCACATAACAGCTTACAAGATATTACAAGGCTTTCAACTCCCAAAGATTGCTGGATTGAGAAGTGCAGGGTGACTATGCTAAATGATATGTGCATATTAATGTCATTTTATTCATAGCGCGAGCGCGGTCGGGCGATGCACCGACCATACTTACGGACCATGATCTTAATGCCAGAGCATTCACTCATGTGCGCGCGAGATGATCGTCTCAGAACAAATCTTCTATTACGCATTAATCATCGGGATCTCGACAAACCGCAAATATCTGAATGGGCAAAGAAAATGAAAATGCCCTACATATTATGCTATCTACCGGAGATGGTAACTGACATCAACAGACTTATTAAAAACCGGTACGCCGTGGCTTGGCTGTTTTAAGCCGAATGACGTAATCAAATTAAATGGCCACTCAAGCCGCAAGAGCAATGTTAAAAAAACGCAATTCATATATCACCGCAGATACAAAGGGTATTCAAGGCTTATTATAAATATAATAATTTAGCGAATTGTATATAAATAATTGATATGATAAAATAGAATGGTCAAGGTCGAAAGTATGATATGCTATATTCATATCAAATTTTAAACAAATTTACTATGAGGAAAAAAGAGCAAGCAGTTTATATAATCCTACTACTCTAAATACCATAAGACTGTTAAGCAGCACACATCCGTATACCCTACCTACAAAAAAACAAGGTCACTGTATTTTTTTCGGTATTTTGAAATATTCTGTTAGATGGCATAAAGGTTTCTTAGATTTGCATTGAAATGTGAGAAAAACAATATCGAAAATGTTTTAATAGTTAATTCCTTACATCGAAACAAGCAAACAACAACAAGAACAAAATACGATTTATTTACAAATTTAATTTGTGTAATTCTTCAAACTCAAAACAATACCCTTTGAATTTCGTAGCTATTTACATCTTTGTTTCCAAGGTGCAATTGATATTATTATTGAACTACTCTTTGCCGTTATAAGGCTGTGTTGCATATTGTAATATGGTCTACATGTTAGAGAGTGAGAAATTCAGTCGCCAAATGTATGGTAGTTATTAAATTAACGGTTGTGCTATCTTCAGTAGATAGTAATCTAAACTTCTCAAAATACCCTTACAACGCTACGAGTAAATACTCATGTATAGTACATACGTATACAATATTGAATGCCTAGAGTGTGATAGTAAAAAAATAGATCATGAGGTCATATTTTGCTGTCTATTTCACGAGGCGAAGCCGAGTGAAATGGGACAGTCAAAATTTGATCAAATGATATATTTTTACTATTGCACGAATGTAGGCGTTCAATTTTGTTTTATATATGAATCACACGGTTTATTTTCAAGCCATGTGATAGTAAAAACTATCACCTGGCTCAAATCACTGCAATCATGATATAATACAAAATATACTACAGTTTGGATACTAATGATAATAGCGATAAGGTTGAAATGTGAATATTATACGTGCTATCTACGGTAGATAGCAAATTGTTAACAAAAATTCTAAAATACTCTTCCGCATCGAGCTAATGCTCATGGATAGTACGTACAGTACTAAATATCAGGGGCGGCGCCAGGTATAAAATCATAGGAGGGGCGAAACACCATAGGTGGGCGAAACATTACAAGATTAACTCTTATAGGTTAAAACCCCAAATTTTTACGCAATTTATTGTTTAAAATCCCTGTTTTTCCTGATTTAGAAATTCCCTTGCTAAATATACTACGGGTTGGATACTAACGACAATAGCGATAAAGTTTAGGTGTGAATATCATACGTGCTATCTACCGTAGATAGCACGTATTATATTCACCGTTAATATCGGTAGATCTACCGTTAATGTTGCAATAACGGATAACACACAAAGAAGACATTCATAGAAATAAATAATTTTGCTATTATGTTGTGCGGTTGTTGAAAAAAATTGAAGATGTCATGAATAACAATGTTCTATCTTTAGTAGATAGTAATCTAAACTTCTCAAGATACCCTTACGCTACGAGTAAATACTCATGCATATTATGTACAGTGATGTACAATACTATATGAACTAGAGTTCGGATACTGACGACAATAGCGATAAAGTTTAGGTGTGAATATCATACGTGCTATCTACCGTAGATAGCACGTATTATATTCACCGTTAATATCGGCAGATCTACCGTTAATGTTGCAATAACGGATAACACACAAAGAAGACATTCATAGAAATAAATAGTTTTGCTATTATGTTGTGCGGTTGTTGAAAAAATGAAGATGTCATGAATAACAATGATTAATTGATTAATTAATTTAGTCACTTGTAGAGGAGGGCGTTCTCTATTTCCAACACAAAATGTAATTTATTTTCTTTCTACAGATATAGTTTCTGTCGGAATATAACAAACACTAACCCTTTGTGCTGACTCTAGTTGTCCCAGGATCAAAATTCGACCATATTCGAAATCAGCATATGAAATATATTCAAATGAGTCCAAACAAGCCTAGTCTTAGGTCAGTGGTTTTTGATATGACTTCTCAAACTACCACAGATAATACCCTTCTTTGAATTTCGCAGCTATTTACATCTTTGTTTCCAAGGTGCGACTAATATTGTTAGTGAACCTCTGCCGCATGAAGGCTTTGCATGTTGTAATATTTTCTACGGGTTAAAGAGTGAGAAATTCGCCAAATGTATGGTAGTTATTAAATTAACGGTTGAGCTATCTTCAGTAGATAGCAAGCTAAACTGCTAAAAAAACTCTTACGCAACGAGTAAATACTCATGTATAGTACACATACAGTACAAAATATACTACAGTTTGGATACTAATGATAATAGCGATAAAGTTTCGGTGTGAATATCATACGTGCTATCTACCGTAGACAGCACGTATATTCACCGTTAATATCGGTAGACTACCGTTAATGTTGCAATAACGGATAACACACAAAGAATACATTCATAGAAATAAATAGTTTGGCGATTATGTTGTGCGGTTGTTGAAAAAAAAATTGAAGATGTCATGAATAACAATGATTAAAGGCGTATTTAGTCATTTGTAGAGGAGGGGTTCTCTATTTTCAACACCAAATCTAATTAATTTTGCTTCTACAGGATATTTTCTGTCGGAATATAACAAACACTAACCCTTTGTGCTGACTCTAGTTGTCCCAGATCAAAATTCGACGTAATTCGAAATCAGCATATGAAATATATTCAAATGAGTCCAAACAAGCCTAGTCTTAGGTCAGTGGTTTTTGATATGACTTCTCAAACTACCACAGATAATACCCTTCTTTGAATTTCGCAGCTAATTTCATCTTTGTTTCCAAGGTGCGACTAATATTGTTAGTGAACCTGTGCCGCATGAAGGCTTTGCATGTTGTAATATTTTCTACGGGTTAAAGAGTGAGAAATTTGCCAAATGTATGGTAGTTATTAAATTAACGGCTGTGCTATCTTTAGTAGATAGTAATCTAAACTTCTCAAGATACCCTCACGCTACGAGTAAATACTCATGCATATTATGTACAGTACTAAATATACTAGAGTTCGGATACTGACGACAATAGCGATAACGTGTGATATTCACAGTTAACATCGGTAGGTATACCGTTAATGCTGCACTTACGGATAACACACAAAGAAGCCATTCGTAGAAATAAATAGTTTGTGCGGTTGTTGAAAAAAAAATTGAAGATGTCATGAGTAACAATGATTAAAGGCGTATTTAGTCATTTGTAGAGGAGGGGTTCTCTATTTTCAACACCAAATCTAATTAATTTTGCTTCTACAGGATATTTTCTGTCGGAATAACAATTACCGCGCATGGTTAACCCGTCGTGCTGACCATACGTCGCCCAAGGATCAAAAGTTTTCAGTACTTTCGTCAGAAATTTCAAAATTATGTTATTTTAATGACAATATTCGAAATCAGCATATGATACGACTTCTCAAACTACCACAGAATGAAAATACCTTTCTTTGAATTTCGCACCTATTTTCATATCATCTTTGTTGTATGTTGTATTATCTTCAACAGGTTAGAGAGTGAGAAATTCAGTCGCCAAATGTATGGTAGTTATTAAATTAACGGTTGAGCTATCTTCAGTAGATAGCAAGCTAAACTGCTAAAAATACTCTTACGCAACGAGTAAATACTCATGTATAGTACACATACAGTACAAAATATACTACAGTTTGGATACTAATGATAATAGCGATAAGGTTGAGGTGTGAATATCATACGTGCTATCTACGGTAGATAGCAAATTGTTAAAAAAGTCTAAAATACTCTTCCGTAACGAGCAAATGCTCATATATATTACGTACAGTACTAAAAAGAATAAGGATTGGATACTAACGACAATAGTCGATCAAGTTTCGGTGTGAATATCATACGTCTATCTACCGTAGACAGCACGTATATTCACCGTTACTATGCGTATACTACCGTTAATTTTGCATAACGGAATAACACACAAGAATAACATTCAGAGAAAATAAATAGTTTTGGCGATTATGGTTGATGCTTGTTGTTGGAAAAAAAATGAAGATGTCATGAATAAGATTAAGGCATATTTTCGTCATAGTAGAGGAAGGCGGATCCTCTATTTTCGAGTTTCAAGTCTACAAAATTAGGCGGTTGTGACCCAAAAAAACCTCAATTGTAGACGTCGTCATCGTTTTAAACACGTAAAAGCGAAATCTTGAAAAAAATAAAAAACTTAAAAATCTTTTTTTTATATGTTATAAGGCACTTGTCTTATTTTCAAAACTTGGAGTGAAAAATTAACTCCACTGTAAGGTGTATTTTCTATTTTTTTTATGTATGATTAACGGACTAGAACGAGGTAGTATGTGTGTCATGGGAAACACTATGACCGTTTGTGTTAAAAGAGGCTTGGCCACCATCGTTGGCTAAATCTAATTGATTTTGGGCTGCGGTTTGCATTAAACTACTCAACGAGCATGAAGGCTGTGTTTTGTTGTAATGTCTCCTACAAGTTAGAGAGTCAGAATTCGCCAAATTATGGTATGTTATTTAATTACGGTTGTCTTTTGCATTATAGACCTCCTCGCACAGCTAAACTTCTAAAAATACTCTTACGCAATGTGTAAATACTCATACGTACCGTACAAAATATACTACAGTTTGGATACTAATAATAGCGATAAGGTTTTTAGATGTGAATATCATACGTGCTATCTACGGTAGATAGCAATTGTTTCAAAAAAGTCTAAAATACTTTTCCCGACGAGCAAATGCTCAGGAAGTTATGTACAGTACTAAATATACTACGGATTGGATACTAACGAACAATAGCCAATAAAGTTTAGGTGTGTGAATATCATACGTGCTATCTACCGTAGATAACACGGGGGGGTGATGTTTTGCTGACTTATTGTTCAGTTGGACCATAATCTTGGTAACCAGCTCAACCAAAATGAACAATTTTTTTTTTTCAGGTAAAAAAGACAAGATGCTCAATTACCCATTACTGTATAAATAAAATCACAGTATCAATTTAAAAAAAGTGGAAAATATCACGTTCATTTTTTGGTAAAGGTTTTTATTGGTCACCCTTTACTATGGGATTGGATACTAACGACATACGATATTTTTCGGTGTGAATATCTATCGTTACCAACACGTATATTCACCGTTAATATCGGTAGACTACCGTTATTGTTGCAATAACAGATGACCACACAAGAAGACATTCATGAAATAAATATTTCGCTATTATGTGTGTCGATTTATTGAAAGAAATCAATGATGTCGTGGATATAGTTAAAGGCATACCTAGTCATTGTAAATGAGTGGCGTCTTCTATTTTCAAACACAATTCTGTTTGTGTTGCTTTCTCACAGGATTATTTTCTATCAGAATAACAAAAACGACTCCTACTACTTTTTAGGCCACTCCAAGATCAAATTTGTTCACATCATGCTTCAGAAATTTTCAAAAGTGTGCATTTATGACTATATTTGAAATCAGCATATAAATTATATACATACTGCCTCTTAGTAACCCAGTTCAATGGTCTGCTATTCCATCAACTACCAGAGACTCCTTTCTCACCTGTAGCAAATCTGTTTTTAAATCTATATTGAAGTGTCACTTTGTGGAACATTATGAGATAATAGAGTTGATGCACCTTATACCTTGTCTGTAATGTGTTTTGTGTAAGCAGAGGTGTGTATGTGTCATATTTGGTATGCCATGCATCTCAAAACTACTGACGATGTCTCATATTTGGGTAACCATCTCAAAAACATTGACGTATTTACCTAGATACGAGTAGTCTTCAGCATGCATGTATAGGGGGACCCCGCTATACATAAGACCACAGCGGGTTAATTGCAAACACATAAAATGAACAGGAATAGGTTGAGAACGAGATTTTATGTGTAAAAAGGTAGGTTTTGAGGCGTTTTCTTGAAAATCTGAAGAGAGAATGCTGATCGGATGGTTCATTGGTATAGAAGTTTCCACTGACATGGTACAGTAAGGCAAATAATTTTATTATCAGCAGAAACAAGATTTCCGTGACAAGATATGTGTTTCTTTCAGTCCTAGTTGTATCAGATTATGATCGTAACCATGCGAGCAGTAATATTGACAGAAAGGAAGCCAGATAAGATGGACTGAGGTCATTAAGGCATTTGTAAACAGTAACCAGGAATTTGGTAATGATCTTGTTTTTGACAGTAAGCCTATAAGTTATGTAATCGTTTCCTGGTACCAGAAATATTTTTGCGGCCCAATTTTGA
This sequence comes from Ophioderma brevispina, assembly GCA_023653785.1. Classification (NCBI taxonomy): domain Eukaryota; kingdom Metazoa; phylum Echinodermata; class Ophiuroidea; order Amphilepidida; family Ophiodermatidae; genus Ophioderma; species Ophioderma brevispina. The sequence continues at coordinate 44,404 of JAMKCH010048047.1, forward strand.
AGTTTTTTTTTTTTTTTTTTAATATTAAAATGCATTTTGTGCCTAAGAGAACTGCGTTAGCATAATCCAGGCTGCGGAGAATAATTGATCGAACAATGTGATGACATCAAGGAAGCGTCTTATCCGAGTGATGTTGCGAAGGTGGTAAGTGAGGTTGGTGCAAAGATTTGTAATATGTGATGACAAAGAGAAATTACAGTCAAATACAACGACCAAATTCCGCACGGTGTCAGATGGTTTGATGGATTCAGCACCAATTTGGAGGTAGATTCCATCAGGCAGCTTCCACTTATTACGAGGTGATATAGCAATGAAAAATTCCATTTTGGGGTCATTGAGTTTAAGCATGTTCATAGCCATCCAAAGTTTTATTTCACGGATGCAGACGGAGAGTCTTGAGAGAGCCGTTTCAATGGAATTTAAATCAGATGAAATGAAGTCCAGGAACAACTGAATGTCATCAGCATACATGTTGTATATTTTAAAAGAACCTGTGCCAACGATGGATCCCTGTGGAAGGACAAAGTCCACGCGATGGTGATTTGAAAAAGTGTCGTTTACACAAACTTTGTGGTCCTGCAAGTGAAGTAAAATTTGTACCGCTCCAGTATAGTTCCTTTCAGACCAACTTCATTTCGGGCTTCATTTGCCATCCGATTAACCAAAACACAGTGGTCTACGGTGTCGAATGCGTCCGACAAATCTTAGAGTATCAGAAACGGAACGCCGCGTTGGTTATGAAGGGATTGCATATGATACTATTTGTGACATGCAGCAATGCAGTTTCGGTACTGTGATAGGGTTGATAGGCTGGCTGAAAGATTTCACCAAGCTTGTGTTTTTCATTATGTTTACTATATTTGGTACGCCATATTTTGGTACGCCATATTTGGTACGGCATCTCAAAACCCACTAACATTTGGTATGCGTCATATTTGGTACGCCATCTCAAAAACCACTGACGTATGCGTCATATTTGGTACGCCATCTCAAAAACCACTGACGTATGCGTCATATTTGGCACGCCATCTCAAAAACCACTGAAATGTTTTTTTATTTTGAAATTATATTTTTTTTTAAGTATTATTTTTTTTTCTGGATTTTTTCCTGAACATGCGGTTATAAGTAGGTCTCATACCGCGTTTGTTCATGAATGTCAGGGGGGGAAGGTCGGATTTATTTGGCATCCCTCGGAAAATTAGCACTCTATATAAATGCCCAGTAAACATGTATATAGATTCTATTGTGTTAAAGGCTCATGATACGGTCATTTTTCTGTCATAACTGTGCGAAAACGGTCTACTGCAAAAGGCCACACCCATAAAACGAATTTATACGTTAACTTCACGAAAAAATACGATCAACTATGACAAATCAGGTCTTGGAAAGGAATTTGAGCAAAGTGTGGTGAGATATATGAGCCAGATCCTGTCAATACGTCGGGTAGACGTTTTTTGTGAGCGTGATGAGCGAAGTAGTCTCGTGTGCGTTGTATACGTTCGTGCTCGGACCTTATGGAGTCAATAGGCGTGTTAGGACCCCATATGAGAATGAGACTAAATTTGAATAAATAACGTTCTCAGCAGCAGTCTAGGGATTTTTGAAATGGCGCGAAAATTGAATTTTCAAATGCATTTTTCTCCAAATTTCTTCTACGAACTAAAAGTTCGCAGAACAAAATTGCTTTAAATGATGTCTTCTTGCCGTATGGTAAAAATTGAATGAATTCATCAAGCGGTTTTGGAGGAATCAATCAGTCATATTAATGCCGATTTAGGGATTTTTTCCGTAGAGCTCCACAGGAGGCTGGCAACCTCTAAAATCCCAACTCTAGTATCGAACATCGGGCGTCCTTCCCCCTGATGAATGTCTCGGAAGCTATCCCTGAATCTAGCACTTGTAGTTGCTATAGGTCCCGTACCGCCTGATAGCGTTTGTTACAAACTGACGGAATAACACAAAACTCGATCACTTGTAGCGCTGATTCTGCAGCTACAAACTAGGATATAAAATTACGAGTGACTTTCGGTAAGACTGGTTCTCGATACGCCTTTAAAAAGACGCTGTATCAAGAGAAATATTAATTACTTTTTTTATAATAACTCCAGTTGAAGACAACTACATGCACATTACAACCTCATAATGATTAGACTTCAAACTTATTACAGTTATTTACTGTCGATTTTCTGTCGACTGTTTTTAGACGCACGGACTGGTATTCTGAAAGACCCAGGGTTTAATGTCTACATGAGTTGACTTTTTTACTGTGAAAGTTAAATGTAACAGGTGAGAAAATTCCTCATGGATGCATGATGGGCCATTCCGGCCCATCCATGAGGAATTTTCTCACCTGTTACAGCACACTTTTAGAGTATGTTGGAAGGATAAAAGGTCCACTCATGTAGGACTAACCCTGGTTTAAACCGGGTCTAATGTTATAGACTCTCTTTCAGAATACACTGAAAACCTAAACTAGTAAGCCTGACTAGAAAAAAGCTAGTCCAGATGGGAGTCCAGATGGTGCCCATCTGGACTAGCTTTTACCTAGTCATGCCAGTTAAGGCTATAGTCACTCGACAAATTATATTAAGAAACATTGGCAATTAAAAACAAAATTGGACAAATGAAATTAATATTTTGTCTATGTAGGACTACCCATTCACCCTATTCTGTAGTCTTAAAACTTTCTGATCTAATCTCACTGGAGTTCAGGTTAGTCTTGAGAAAGTTAAAATCCATCTCGCTTCAATATTTTGTCTCTTCTCCAATACTATATTTATCTAAAATAAATTCATGTAAATTAGGGCATATCATTTATAAACAAACTTGAATATATTTTATTTCGAACACCTTTTAATAATGGGCGGTAGCTAGCCATTCTATCGTAAAGCTCCCTCATGCATGTCATGTTTGACATGGCATTAGCCTAGCCTAGCCTGCGGGCTATGAAAATCCTACCTTATTTCGAGACTAAAAATGAGGGAAAACTAATACAAATATTCTTGCCTGAGAGGCTGAGTCCGAGTCTGAGAAATTCTGGCAGTGGCTGTATATAGGCCTAGCCGGCTAGCCGCAGGCTAAAGGCTATATCACCTGCAAAAATACTCCAAAAACATGATAAACTTCGATTTACACTACACAGACTAGGCCTAATCATCATTTGATGATGGAATTCCGTCTGTGCAGAGTGGACATGTTCTGCGCAGCTTCCGAATTTGGCAATAGTAGGCAATAAAATTTTAGCAAATGAATTTAAGCTTAACTTGGTTACCCTTGTTAACCAAAGTTAATTTGTAATTAAATTTATATGAAATATATGTATAGGTTAGGCCTACCTTGTAGGTGATGGTATTATTGGTCTATCACGGTACAAATGTGTGAAAAGTGACTGACTTCTGCACTGTTTGACACTGGAATCCTGCAAAATTTGCCCGCGCATTTTCGGTGATTCCCAATAAAAAAATAACTGAATTCTAGCTATGGAACAAGCCACCTGGCACCTATTCAAAACTAGTCCAGTATTCGATACCTAGTCAAACCTTGTCCAGCACTATTATAACCTAGTCAAAACTAGTCCAGCCCTAGCCCTGAGTCCTGGCCCATCCCTCGCAAACTAGCACAAACAGGCGGGCACAACATGGCGGCCCTCAAGATGGGCGGTTGCTCATTCGAATAGCAGACAGTGTACGGCAGTGTCGTATGATTGAGGGACTGAAGGATTTCAGTCTAGTCCAGCCCCGGATTATATCCTACAAAGATTGCTTGGCTATTTTTTCCGATAGCCCACTTGGATGACTAGTTTGAAGTAGAACATGACTAGAATAAACTAGTCAAGCATGCTGGATTAGCTGTACTGACTAGTTTTAAGCTGTCAGCGTGGGAACGACTAGTGTTGGTTTACAGTGATACCAGCCACCGTGGTATATATTGTGCATAGAAGTAGACCTGAAACGGGAATATGCGAAAAACACATTAAAATGTTGTTAAATTAGCATCGTGGTGATTCCCCTAAAAAAAATATGCTGGCTAACTTAGACAACCCCTAATTAGAATAAATCTTATCATCCCTTTTACATTGAATTATAAAATAAAGGTGATAAACAAGTTAGTCCTATATCTTAAAGGGGACCGAACCGATTTAAGTCCAGAAATTTTCCGTGCATCTTGATCGAATGCCTTTACCAAAAACCCCTAGGCCGATCTGTAAAGTTTTCGCGCCGATATTTCAACGTTTGTAAAGAGCTAAACGTGATTTTGTAAATCATGGAAGTGTACAATTATATTGGTCGACAAAATTAGGGTATATTTCGATCATAACATCCAAACCAACATCCATTAGCTCTAATATTTAATAGGGTGGTAAATGATGGAAAAATGTAGCTTTATTCTGTACCAAAATGTTGGCCCATTGGGGGACGAGGCCTATTAGTGATCGGACCATAGACCTCCTATGAAACTAATTGTAAACATCATTACGAGTTGAGAATGGCCGGGTGAGGAGAATGGATAAAAACAAATCATGAAAGATTGGTTTAATTATTTTTATAATAAGAAAGGCCCAAAATCGAAAATTCCCAAACAATCGCAATATTTCTGGGCCCTTTAAAATTCTCGGAAACTTACGTCACTTTGCAAAACCTACCTGAAAACCCGACTACTTCAGGTGATAAACTCAGACATCAGCGAAGATTTCAAAGCTCAGATATAGTGAGTAGCTTTGTTCGAATATATTTTCACCTTTCATACTACAATTACAGTCCTATCACGGATAGGCATCTGACTCGTGTTTTTAATCGGTTAAAAAAATTAAACGAATCTGTCTGAAACGGTTTTTTTCGGAAGCACTGAAGGGTCAAGTTTTTGCATTGTCCACCCGGACATATTTTTTTTTAAATTTTGACCTTAATAATTTATCTAAGATAAGACAAAATGCTACACTGCATTGGAAAATGTCAGAAATGGCAACGATACCGAGATTTATCGTTGGAGGAATTATAAGAGATATAGCAAATCTCATCATCGTCGAGTTCAGTTAGGACATCCTTTTGGGAAATTAATTGGTCATAGTGTAAGACAAGCGATGCGTATATAATTGGGAAAAATCAAGCAGTTAAAGTTGATTTTTTAATACCGCTATTAACCGATGATGGATGATGTGTTATGAATCGGTGTGATTGATGATGTGTGATTTTTATGTTCATTTTGGGACAAGTGTTTAAGAATTATTGCATTAGTTTGGAACCTATGTCATTAACTTATTTTTTGTCGGGTCGCTTAGCGACCCGACTATAGAAACACTGCTTTCAAAATTGCGAAGGAGTCACTATTCTGAGGTCATTAAATTAAATGTTTTCTTTTATGAAAATGATCTAGTACAAGTAATTTTGGAGTTTACGTGGGCGTGTAATGCGATCCAATTTCAGACAAAGAATAACATTTTGCAGGTTTTAAATGGCCTTAAAAAGATTTCTTTGATTTTAGTCCTCTGCCAAGAATGGCTGGGAATTGGGAGTTTGGTTAAAAAGTTGCGGGATAGATAAGGGGTGAGTAACGATTTAGGAGAGTTATTAAGTAAAGAAAAGATCACGGCCACTAGAGGGGACAGGCCATCGTAGGTTAAACTACGGGGGAGCAAGATGGTGGTATATGACAAGGTTTGAAAGGCCAAAACATTGGAATGGGATATTATTTAAGACGAAAATTGAGGTAACATATTTATGGGAAATGACAGGAAAGTGTTGAAACCTAAGTATAGTCAAGCTTTTAACTTGGGGATTCCTTCAAACCACATTTTGCGCCCAAACTGGGCGTTTTTCTATTTTCTTTATTTGAAATGACAGGAAGGAGTTTGAACTACGTTAAATTATAGCTTCCATAACTTGGAGATTCAGTTTTAAAACAATTTTGCGCCCAATGGCGTTTTTTCTCTTTCTTTATTTGAAATGACTGGAGAGTTTTACGTTCATCAAATTTAAGCTCGTAACTTAGGGAGCAGTTTTTACAAATTTGCACCCAAGTGGGACGCCTTCTATCTTTCGTTATTTGAAATGACAGGAAGGTTGAACCTACGTGGTAAGATTAAGCTTATAAACTGGGGATTCAGTTTTACACTATTTATTTGCCCCAATTGGCGTTTTTTTCTATTTTCGTTATTTCAAATGAGGTGGTAGACGTTCATATAGAAGTCCCATTGATGCCAAATGAGGTATTGCCATCATTCCGGCAAGCACTACTGCACAACGTTATACAGCGCTTGACGGAATCAGGTAATACCTCTTTGGCATCCTTGGGACTTCTATTGAAACGTCTAAACTGAAATGACAGGAGAGTTTTACGTACAATTCAAATAAATCTCGTAACTGGGATTGCCGTAGGTTTTTACATATTTTGCACCCAATTGGGCGCGTTTTCCATTTCCTTATTTGAAATGACAGGAAGGTTGTACTGTAACTACTGTTAAAGTAATAACTGGAGATTCAGTTTTAAACACATTTTGTGCCCAATTGGCGTTGTTTCTATTTTCTTTATTTGAAATGAAGTAGAGTGTACGTACAAATTAAAGCTTGTAAATGAGGGATAGCAGTTTTTACAATTTTGCGCCCAATGGGGCGCTGTTTCTATTTTCTTATTGAAATGAAATGGAAGGTGTAAGTAACCTATGTAATTAAAGCTTATAACTTGGAAATTCATTTTACCATTGCGGCCCACTTGGGTCGTTTTTTGTCTTTTCGTTATTTGAAATGACAGGCACAGGAGGAGTTTTCTACATTCAAATTAAAGCTCGTAACTTAGGGATGCAGTTTTTAACTATTTTGACACCCATTGGGCGCCTTATTGAAATAGCTTCCAACTATGTGAGGTCAAAGGTCCACATACCAAGGTCAAAGGTCAACGGGAGATCAAGTTGTTGTAAACAAGGGTGATTGGTTCTTAATGCAATCTTATTACTCATGTATCAAACATCTACTTTAAATCAGTTATATTTCTTATTATAAATGTTTCTGTAATTAAGTGCAACTTCAAACCTAGAAAACCATCACTCCTATGTAAATCTTTTAATGTTGTTCTTATGTCTTTTAAAAAATTTGCCTGGCGACCGACACAGTTTTTTTTTAAATACTGTTTTTCTAAATCGTAGTCAACTCTGGACAAACGGGTTTTACTAGAGGTGGCATTTTCGTGATTCTATAGCACCTATTTGATTCGACGGTTGCAGTGGCGTTTGAATGTACCCGAGCGAATGTTCGTACATACACCACGCTCGCTTTTTATGGCTAATGTGTTGGAAATATGAGTTCGTTAAGGACAGAAAATACAAATTGCGCCACCCACCACCACCACCACTAACTCAGATGATACCAGGCCTTACGAGGGGGGGGGGCAACTGTCCACTTGATTCATTTTTTTGATATAAAAGGTCCAAAATTTAAAGAAATATGCACCAAAAAGGCCACTTTTTGGTGGTGAGATGTTCAAAAAAGTCCAACAGGACAATCTTAAGAGGGGTTAGGTCCCCTTTTTCAAAAAAAGGTCACTTTCTCAAAATAAAGGTCCACTTTTTCAAAGTCCGCACCCCCCCCTCCCCCAAAAACTTCTGCGTACCTGCCCTGTGATGATACAAACAAATCTGGACGAGGTGGTGGATCACAAAGTGCCCCTTAAATCCAGGGTTTAAAAAGGGGTTAATTATTATGCCAGGGGAATACAAAAAAACTTTTAAGCGAGAAGAGGAGAACGGGAACTTTAAAAACGGAGAAACTGATAGGCACTAAAGCAGAGGATGTGACATCTTTGAACGGGAAAAGCGAGGTGGGAACACAATTTTATGTACAAAAAAAGTTGGTTGAAATCCTCCCACCCCGGCGTAATATGACCACTCACTAAGGCCACTGCCTCACCGGGGACGAACTAGGACCAGGGGCACACCTGTGGTGATAGAGACATACAGAATAATTCAATGTGCCTGTGTGCTAGCTCTCATTTCTGTGAAGGAGTGAAAGAGCAACAGAGCGCTACAAAATCCAATATTTGCTTACGGTCAGTTCTGTTATAAGTTGTACAAAGTACTGATACAACGTAAAACCCTTTGTTAGTATTTGAAAGAATGGTCAAGGTTCCAATGATCGACCTTTGACACTTGCACAAGTCGAAATGGTGATGGAATTAGAAATAAAGATAGGATTGGTTGTTTGCTAGTAATAGCGGTTCATATTGGATGGGCAGTCCAATATTTGAGTAGTGGATGCCGCGCAGCCAGGCCCAACAAATCATTCTTTTCTTTCTCATCCTTTTTGTAGTTTGGTTTAAATCACCGAAAATAGTTTATTTAAGTGATATTGTTTAAAAAACAAAATATTCCCCCGCTGTAAAAAGTGAACCACCGTATACCTGCGTGCTTGCGTAACCTTATACACGGGCGGTAAACATTGCGCGGCGACGCATATTCAATAGCATCTCATA